>LGSN01001074.1:0-13865 GCA_001314375.1 Phytophthora podocarpi
ATTCATACCTCTTCAGTTGTAGATTTGACAGATGGATACCGCACACACATACCGTCACTTCTTTACACATTTGGCATTTAATCTTGGATTTCATACCTCTTTGGTCATTTCCCAATAATATTATCTATAAAACATTATATTATGTAGTTCGTCGAGGCATGGACATCGAGCTGCACGAAGCCTTATTATTAACGGCTGACGAGAGCAAGTTGTAGCAGCATGCTGTTGTGTCTTTCGTACTTGTGGTCGCTGCAACTTGGAAGGTTCCAGCGGCAAACGTTTTAGGCCTCAAAAATGCGGACGGGCCTTTTAGTGGCGGTTTTAGTGGCGTGCGGGCGACGAGCGTCACGTCGCATTGCAGCACCGGCTGTTCGTGACACCGAACTCACTGGGGTTGAGTATGGTGCGGCGCAGCTGGCCCTTTCGGCGTGACGATCTTTCGACGGGGGTTTTGCGGCGTGTAGCTCTGCGAGCTTTTGCCGCGAGTTAATTGCTCCTGCCAACGCGGTTTCCGCTGCTAACCGTGGGCGAGGTACTGGCACTGGCGGTGGCTAGCAGCAGTTACTTCGAAGTATTATACTAACGTTACCGCAGCAGTCCAGCAGCGCATTTCGTTCGAGGCAGCAGTAGTCAGCGTGCCCTAGCCCTTATACCCCTCATGTGGCAACCTCTTGCGCACCGGGCACTTCAAGGAATCGCTTCGGTTGCCGTTGCCAATACAATCCAATAGACTCCAGGTCGAGTCGGCGCGGATCAAATCCGCTCTTCTTCTGGAAGGGTTCCGCATACAAACATCAAGGTGTTTGGCATTGGAGTTGCCAAATGAGGGTGAACTCCAATTTTTTCTCATGGAGGCCTGGCGCTTCCCTCCTTCGTTGTTCCGCAGTGGGGAAAGCGCGCAGGGGGAAGAAGAGCGGAAGCAGCAGCGCAAGGGACGCTGCCGGAGCTCACACTCGGTCTTCGTGGTCGACAGCTCGCTTGTTCGTTCACTCTTGTCTTCCGATCGCTCGAGACACGCCAGGCGTCGGCTTACGAGAGGACCCGAGCCTAAAATTTGCCGCATTTCTGCCAGCGCCACTCGTTTCCTCTCTCTCTTCTCGACTTCCCTTCGCGCTTCAAAAGGAAAAGGGCGAAGTGGGCGACACGTGGCCGTCCCTAGAGATCTTTTTTTAGTTCTCTCTTAATTAGGGCCGATATCACAGACGACAGGATGTTGGCGATGGCGCAGCGTCCGGAGCCGACGGCCATGCTGAACCACCGCGGGGAGCGCGTGATGCCGCTGCCGTACCGCCCCAAGCCCAAGAGCAAGGCCAAGACGCGCAAGCTCTCGGTCATGGAGGGCGAGTACGAGCACTTCCACCTGACCAAGAAGCAGCGTAGCGACAACAACATGGAGCCCGAGTTGGAGCCCGCCGCTGCCTTCGCCCGGCAGGAGAGCGTCGAGAAGAACTCACCTTTTGACCTGCACTTGCAGGCCGTCTACGAAGGGGACGCAGAGGACGGACTGCAGTTCTTCGAGTCGCACGGATACTACGACATCACGGACGCCAACACAGTGGAGATGTTCCGCTTGAACTTCGGACTCGGTGACGAGTTCTGGCTCGGGAAAGAGGAGGACGAGGAAGAGGAGGATCTGGTGTTCGACACACCAGGCCCAGCTGTCTACCCCTTCGGATCCCAGCAACAGATCATGAGCTCGCGGTCGCTTCTGCATCGTCAACGCACCAACTCCGGCAGGTTTACTCTCCTGGACGACGATGGGAACGAGGTGGACGACCACACGCTGTGGGAGATGGAACGCGAGGACAGATTGAAGGCCAAGAGTCTAGAGCTGGACGACGATGAGCTCGCTGAGCTCGCTCACGACCAAATGGCGCTCATGCAGGCCATTACGGTCATCCGCAACGAGAAGAGCCAGCTGCAGCAGTTCTTCTTGCAGGCTTTCCACGAGGAACAGGCTCGGGCAGTACACATTCCTGGCCCCGTGCTGCGTCAGGCACAGCGGACTGAGCTGCCTCCGGCCATGCCGCCTGCAGATTTGGAGCTGCCGCCGTACTGCGGTTACGTGAACTTGCTCAAGGACACAATCCCGTTCTTGATGCGCAGCTGGCACAAGCGCTGGTTCTACTTGGACTTCCAGGCGGGTGTGGTGCTCATGTACAAGCGCAGCTACTGGAAGAGCCCACGCGGCGTCGTGGACCTCCGCAACGTGGCCCACGTTGAGAAGATGAGCCAGGGTGACTTCCGCATCGAGTTCCATGACACGGGCGCTAATGCCCCGTCGATGATGCTCATGCGCTCGAAGCTTCCGGAGGAGGCTGAGCTGTGGGTGAACCTGCTGCGCTTCGCCAAGCAGGCGTCGCACGGTGCTCCTCGTCTCACGAACTCGGTGATGGACAACACCAAGGCGATCATGAAAAAGGCCAACAAGAAAAACCAGGTGGACATCCTGGCGCAGATGCTGACGAACTCGGCGAATAACGCGCACTCGAGTAACTTGCGTGCAATTGCTCGGGCCTCGGCTGTAGCAGCATCAGCTGTCTCCAACAGACGCAACAGCAAACCTAACAGGCACCAACACGCACTCACGGCATAGGATCGTGGGGGACAAATCACACACATGTGGTGGGCATCAACATTCAAGATTATCAAGACGAGAAAAAGCAGAAGACAAGACAAACTGTCAAGGGAGATTATCCTCCTTTGTCCAGAAAAACAAGCACGTTCGCGCAGGAGCTCTCTTATCTATTCCCCGTTCAAGTGTACCAGAGCTTTCAGCGTACTGCCTCGACATGTTCATAGCCGCCTCAAGGCACTTCAAACAACCAAACCAACCATCAATGACGAGCCCCACGATTGAGCGGCACGTACCCTCGTTCCGCTTCATCGCGGAGTTTGTTAGTTTGCAGAAACAAGGGAAAAATAAAATATTTTCTGTAGCTGTACGAACGGATCCATTGAGTTTGCTTTCTCTATTGCCTTTAGACGCCGACACTTGGGCGCTGAGGCAGACAAAGATTATAGAAACTGTTCTTGGCGAAGGTCGTCGTCTTGCGCCAACTGCACGGCACGGCCTTGTATCCTTCGAGCACCACAGTCTGGTGCTGAATTGTGGTCAGATCCTCGTCACCGGTGTAGTGCGGGTCGAGCGTGAGGAGGGCGCAGACACCAGCATCAGGATCGTAGTCCACACCCAGTAACGTGAACGCCAACTGACCGCCGCCCATCATAACGGGAGTTCCCTGCGTATCAAAGTGATACAGCAGCTCATGCGCCACATCGGCCAGTTGGGCACCACTGGAGACACTCAGGGAGCGGAAAGTCACGCCAAACAGCTCGTCCAGCACGAAACCGACTTCCAGACTGCCAATCCACTCCGTTGAACCTTGGAAACGTGCGGGTTTGTCCCCCATTTTAACTAACGCGCTCTGAATTTGCTCATGCGAGAGGAAACGCTGCTGCGTGTAATGCTGCACAAACAACCAAGACGCCAGCGTTTGCAGCGAGCGATAAGCACAGCCCCAGCCTTTGTCGTTCATGCCCTGCTGCAGGTAATGGTAGTAGCCATAAAAGCCGTCCACCAAAGCTGACTGACACTGCGCGCCCACACCAGAGCAAGTGATACCTTCGTGCACGTTGTACAGCACGTCGCTTGTTGCGAGCCATTCCCCTTGCTGAGCCAACGAGCACCCACGAGACACGCGGAAGAGAGGCTGGTCAAAAGGCTGCAGGAACGCGTGGTGCAAACTCTCGAGTGTTTTCACGTCGTCCAAGCTTTCGTCGCTGCTGAAAGCAGGCCCAGGCGATTTTGACACAACGGTCAACGGGAAGGCTGCTCCAACAAGTGGGAACTGATGCATCGCCGCAGAAGCCACCTCCTCTGGTGCATCCTTGAGTCGGTTAGAAACCTCTGTCAGCTGGTGATGAAGCTGTTCCCGAAGCAGTGTCAGCGCAGCATCGACTGGTGAGTCTACAGGAACCACGACAAAGGCATCGCAGTGCGCGTTAAAGCGACGGCGAGGGCTCTTGAAGGCAGAAGGTGCTGGAATCGTAACCACAGGCGCAGCCACATCAGCAGTAGCATCCACCGGCGCGAGACTGACCAGCAAGTCAATGTTCGCGATATCGCCGTATTCCAAAGACGGAAAGAACCCCAGCTTATTATCTTGCTTTCCCTCTTGCCGTGCTGCTGTCTTCTTCTCCTTCTTCTGCTTCTTGCCATTTCTCTTCTTACCCTTGGACTCCCCTGCGTCCTCATTGTCATCGAATTCCGGCAAGATCGCCCCTAGCAGCACGGGCTTGGCGTCAGAGGACACGATGTCTTCTCCAAGTCCATTAAGCACACGGAAGCTCCTTCCTTTCTTGCCTTGTGTAACACCCACACGCACGTAGAAGTCTTCATCCGCACGTGTAGCAGCCTTGTACTTCTCCAACTGGTGCAACAACGCACTCTTCTCTCCAAGAACATGCAGATCCACTGCACAACGCAGTGGAGAGAATCCAACTGCACGATGGAAGTCTCGAGCGTGCAGACACTGCACCACTTCCACCTCCACCGTAGTGGCGTTCCCATCCTTGTACAGGAAGATCCTAAGCGTCTGTGAGGCCAACTCATACACCAACACAACCTCCCCGTCCTCCTTCTGATCGTCTGCTACTTGAAGCGCAACAGATTCTGCTCATTGCAACAAGAAGAATATAAAGTTTAGCTTCAAGTATCTAAATCATCTGGATCGATTGCCACGTACCGAGCTCCTTCTCACTTTCTGAAGTTTCTCCACGCACGACAACGAAGATGCCAATGCGGGAGATACCCCCTGGCAGATTACGCTCGAAGGACTGGCCATTAGCGTCGTCTGAAGACAGGCGCAGCAGTCCCCAGACCGCGACTTGTTGCGATACGGAGACGTCATCTCCACTGGACTCCACGAGACGCTGAGTACCCAGAAGAGCACCGCGAGTCAGAATGGAATAAAGAGAAGCGTATGCCGTGTCCTCGGCCTCTTCGGGGACGGTGAAGCGCCGCAGAGAGCGCAGCAGCGGCGCCGGGAGGAAACCCTGCATCTTCGCCCTTGGATGCTGGAGCTGAAGACGAGATGCATCACTGTGGTTGGTTGAAATAGGACGAGTTTGACCAATGAGAGAGGTGATGCTCCGTCTGACTGTTGTCCAATCGTATGGACGTAACGCTCATTGGCGTTCGAACGGCCATCTTTTCAACCAATGAATGACCGCTATTACATCTCAAAGCAAAGAGAACGTTATCAAGCACTAAACTTACTGGTAGCTTCGACTGCAAGCTTCACTATTATAGCTTTGAAGTGTGCTGGTTGTACAAAGAGGATCGAAGGCGGTAGATGTTGCGCTGCCAGTGGTTAAGATGCGGCAACGTCTTTCCTTTCGGTAGGTATTAGACCAGACACGGCCCTTCAAGAAATGCGATTGGCGCTACTGCGCCCGACTGAAGAATCTCCTCAAAATATCCGGCCGTTGCAACTGCCTCCGCCAAAGTCCTCTCGCGACGAAGCCTTCATCGTCCGCAGCTCCATCCATACCCATGAATTCTGGGTAGCCATATACCCAAAGCAAAGCGAAGCTTGATAGTATCTATAGTAGTACTAGTAGATACTAAAGCAAATCGACCCACACTGCATTGAAAATCCGTAGCGTGTGACAGGCAGTCTGTCAGTTGGTTAGCAGAAAACGGACAGTCGGGCGCAGTAGTTGTCTCACGATCCCGTCCAGTCGGTTGCGATAGGTTCCTGTCCTTTCCTGGCCAACACACAGTCCACACGGCGCCCCACTATACCTCCTGGTGTGCCAGCCGGAAACGCTTTATCCCGGTCAAGACAAGACAAGGGGGAGTGGAGTCCAGGTTCTTTGCACGGACACACAACAGCAATACCGCCGTGGACCGCTGGTCGGCACTCAGCAGAGGGAGATCCGCGTCGTCCGCGTCTGTGCTTGGCGTGTGGTTGCTCTCCGTCTCAAGCCTCAGCGTTACCGTCTTCCCATATAAATACTTATCCCCCTCCCTCCCTCCAAGGAGTCTAACGGCCCAAGCACAGAAGGCAGGCAGGCACCCAAACAACCGTACCAAGAAGCCTCTCACACTTGATCACGCCGTTATGCCCATGATCTACCGCCGCAACAGGGGGCTCTCGCCCACGCGGGAGATGGACGACGTCACGCGCGGCGTGAAACCCATGGGCTTCGACACAGACGCGTCGTTCTTCGGCCGCACGCGGCGCTGGTGGAGGGGGCGCAGCATGTTGCTGGCGTCCCAGAAAGTGTACCAGACCATGTGGCTCTCCGTGTTAGTCTACGCGTTCCTCGGGCTGCCGGTGCTAGGACGAGTGCTGAACTTTGCACGCTTCGTGCATCGGTTCAGTGCCCCCAAGATCATCCAGGGACTGCTGGGTGGGTGGATGCAGGACGTGGCTATCTTCTTGCAGGCGTCCACCTGCATCTGTCTCGTGAAGGTTTTATTCGACGCCGACAATTTCACGCCACAGGGTCTCGTAGCTGCGAACAACGCGCGGAGTTTCCCGAACAGTGGGTTCTTGAGGGACCGAAGCGCTAGTGCAAGGTTTCTGCCAGTGTATATGCCAGTATTGGCCAACGAGTACGACCTCAGGGATGAAGGGATGGAGGCGCTGGCGTCGGGGGTTGCCACGAACCATCGGACGTTGCTGAGCTTAGGAGCTGCGGCTAATCGACCGGCACTAGTTGCAAGAGCCAAGAGAGCACTGCACTCGCTCGTGATTGTGACGTTGCTGCAGTTGATTCTGGTGGCGGCGACGATTGCGAGCGTCGCGGACTTTTGCTTGCAGGTGACGATGCACCCGAGATTAAACCGCGCGTTTGTTAATATCTTCTTCAACTACATGAAGCAGTTCACGGCTTCATTGACGGACGAAGAAGTGATGACGCGGACTGTCGTGGGATCCTGGGCGGTGTATTTCGCGCTCATTGCTGCGCTTACGTATGGATTCTACACGGGGCGATTACCGTTGGCATCCGACTTCCTTCGACTACCGAGTGCGCTCTGCTGCTGTTTTGATCGACGCTACAACGCACGGAAGGACTCGATGGCGTCGGCGAACTCGTCAGCGTTGACGACGTCAGGGTCGTACGTATCCAACTTGTTCGCGTCCTACTGGCATCGTGCAGGAAAACCGATTCGCTCACGGAGACGTAGCAGCCCGAATTACAGTCATCTGCCAGGTGGGAGTGCGAGCGGATGCTCTAGTGGTTATGCTGCGGCGTTAGCTTCAGGCTCATCATTGTGCTCTTCGGGCTACGGCTCGTACACCAAGTCTGGACCATTGACAGTGCTGGCCCGATGCATTCTTGCGAGCTTGCTGATGACTGGTGCTGCTTTGTCAGCGTCACTGCTCATCGATGGAAAGGGCGGCGTGGATATGAAGCTTATGAACAACGCCATGTTTACCCTGCAGACTGAGCAGTTTTTCTATCGCCCCACGACGATTCATCGCGAAGAGATCAACTGCACAGCAGCTAGTAGTGCATTGCGGTCGACTCTAGGTGTCAGCGAGAAGTACGAGCTGAGTGATCTGGGAAATGACGATCATTGCGCGTTGCTGTGGCGCAAGACAACAGGTTACGAAGGTGAAAACATCTTCGAACTAAATCTCAATGTGACAGCACCCGAGGCTTCAGCTCCTGAGGTAGCAGCAAATGCAACAGCAGACGCCAGCGCTGGGTCGGCAGCGGCGAAACCCACCAAAGCTCAGCCCAACATCATTGTGCTCAACATGGAGTCCTGGAGGCATCTGGATGTCGGTGTGCTCGGTGGTGCTGCCAAGAAGGAGACAACTGGCAAAAGTGCGACGCCTCGATTCGACGAGCTGGCGAAGACCGGCGTGCTCTACAGCAAACACTACACGCAGTGCGTTCAAACTACGCGTACGCTCCTGACGACACTATTCGGTATGTTGCCATCCTGCACTGAGACTACTGCGCTCAAACAGTACAGTACAACGCTAAATGTGCGGGGACTTCCACATTTCCTGAAGCAGCGCGGGTACTTTAACATCTTTTGGAGCGCCGTGGACCTCACATGGGAGTATTGGGATAAGTTCCTGCTGAAGAATGGTTTCGACAAGCTTGTGGACGACCGCAAGATTCGCAAGATGCTGCACGAGACACGCAACTACAAGAACACGCCTGATGACCACTTTTCCTGGGGCATGCACGACCACTTGTCCTTCGAGATGCTATTGTACGCCATCGAGTCGGCTCACAACGCTAGTGTGGACTCCATTGATGCGTCGGCTGTAGCAAATACATCATCTATGGAATCCAACGCCGATAATGTTGAGACGTCCACGAACGCGACTGAAACGGAGGACATGATGACGGTCCCGAAGGCTGCAGTTAAGGGCAGACACTACCACGCCGCTCACTCGAGTACAAACGGGGTGTCCACTTCGAAGGCATCAACAGAAGATTCGTCCACAACGATGGCTGCCGCGGCAACCAAACCGCCGCTTCCCGGCTGGGAAGGACTGCAGACGCCGTACTTTATCGACATGTACAGTATTACGAGCCACAATCCGTGGGCGCTGCCGAATTTCTACGATGCGCCGGACCTCTCTGGGTTGTATACGCGCTACAACAAGAAGTATCTGGACTCGATGTACTTCTCGGATGAGATGCTAGGCGACTTCATTGCTGCTCTGCGTGCTAAGGGACTCATGAAGAACACGATTGTGATCATCGAGGGAGACCACGGCTACGGCCGTCTGGAACATGACAACAACCCGTCCATCGCAGACTCGGGTGTATGGGATGAAGCTTCCAGGGTGCCGTTCCTTTTGCTTGCCGATGACTTTATTCGCGAGGAGGACAAGGGCACAGTGGTGAACCAGTTGTCCATGCAGTCGGACCTCATGGCCACGATTGCTGACATCCTGGGCGTCACACCGGATGAACCGCTCTACCAACACGGCTACGGTCACTCAATGAAGCGTCGTCGTGTGCAGCCGGAGGCTCAACGAGAAGCGCAGGCGCTGGCTCTCCAGACCGTGATGGACACGGACTCGGAGCTGAAAGACTCGGAGGCCGAAGCCCTGGCAGCTGAAGCCCGCGAAAGCCCCCAGGAGCGCCGTGTCGTCTTGTGCAACCCGTTTAACGGAATGAGCAAGGGCGTGCGCACTGAAGAGCTCAAGTACATTTTCCACCCTGATGGGTCCTACAATGTGTTCGAGCCTGTCATTGATCCTGCTGAAAAGAAGCCGCTGCGGACTGGCTTCGACATTGAGGAAATGGACGACGCTACGCGTGACGTGTTTGAATACGTGACCAAGGCGGTGGACCTGAACCAGTTCCTCTTCGAGGCCAATAGGTTTATGACTCCGCTGCCAACACCCGCCACCGTATCCCCAATAGACACAGCAGACGAATACACCCGTCTGAGGAGGTCTCACGCAAAGAACGCGACGATATCCGACGAGCAAGTCGAGCCGAAGCGGCCGCGCGGGCCGCCAGCACCCGTGAACTCGCTAGATTAGACTAAACAAGACCAGACCATGGCAAGGGAGTCTGGACGACACAGTAGTTTTTTATTAGGAAAAATACGCCGCCTAACACATACAGTAAAGCAAACACGCGGCATGGATCAGTACTCACGTGTTGACCATTCACTTGTTTGCCTACGTTCTATGATGGCAGACGTAGTTCAACGAGGACCAGGAACCAAACTCAGTGACAGACAGACAAAAGCCGACGGAAGTGATGCAGAAGTGTTTCCGGGACGACAAGCAGACGTGCTCGCTGGAATTACGGCATCATTTTAATAATAAATATCCTCGTGCTCCGCGCTCACTAGGACTCGAACGAGCTTCTGCTGTTTCCGCTGTCTGTCTTGAAATACTCGTTCCTTATCCCATTACGTCTGCTCTAATCCACACTAGCACTTACAAAATAATTCTCGGCGCGCCACACGCCAAAGCCACTCACTTCAATCAGCTGGTCTCCGGGTCTCGACACTCTGCTTCATCTTCAGCTTCAGCTTGAACTTCCTTCCCGCTGTTAACGCCGCGTCGCCTTAGACGAGGCAGGACCACACGCCGCGCCGCGCCGCGCCACCAACCAACCAACCAGTACTGATCGACATCCTTCCCCCCGCAACTCTCTCTCTCTCTCTCTTAGACCTTGGTGGTCTTGGCCACCAATTGATCGAAGCTCCCGTCTGCACAGGAAACAGCACAATAAAGTCAGTCGGAACGTGATCAAGTCTCGTCCAGGGAGGGACGGAAGCTCCCACAACTCACAGGCGATGACGGAGATGGTGCTCAACCGCAGCGAATCCCTGCGCGCCGACAGCATCGAGTCGTTCTCCGACTCCTACCAGCAAACAGTCACACACACACAAACGTCAGGCCTCCTCTCTCCTAATCTCTGGCATCTCCCTCTTTCAGCCCGTCTTACGCGTCCGCTCTCGTGTCGCTCCTCGGGTATTGGCGACAGCAGGATGGGTTTGAGGCTGGGCCAGTTGAGTCCCAGTTCGTCCTCTGTGAGCACGGGCGCCGGATCGTACGCCAGCCATCGCGCCTGCGAGCGCCGCACGGCCTTGCGATACTGCACGAGGCGATATACCCACACTGCCAGCAGCGCCAGCGCCGTTACAGCCAGGAGCGCCAGCACCAGCTCCGCCACGCCCAGCTCCATGCTCCTCGACGGAGCTTGCCGCCGTCCTCGGAAGTGAAGGAACACTGTGTCAGGCAGGAGACGCAGGCCGCAAGATTGCTACGACGGGCCTGGCAGGGGAAATGAATATTGGAGACTGACGAGCGACGCAGCTGGAACTTCAAATTATGACAGAAGATGGTGTGATTGGGATGGATTGACAAAGGTTGGAGCGATGATGATGACGCTGGCTCGTCCCTCGTAGCGGGAATTAACCAGTAGCAGGGCGCTTTAACTTGTGTTGATCAATGCTCATGTTACCGGTACATGTACACAACCCATTGCCTCGCTAGCTTCGATCTTACGGTTCATCGTCTGAAGCCTCGACGAGCACGAAGTCAGTGGGGCCAGCCTCGGTTGCACCTCCTCCATCGCTTGCGCTGTTGACCAGCTCGTGCGAGTCCAACTTGGCCTGAAGACTGCGCTGCACCATCCTTGCCTCCTGTGCTTCCTGCACTAACGCTGCGAGGTTTACTTGAGAGTACGGCTGCAACCGCTTCACCTCCTGCACCAGCATCTTCTTGTGTGTCCGCAGTGTGCGGTTCTGCTTCTCCAGCTCCTCTAGTTGCGCAGCTTGCTCGACGTGCCTCTCTCGCCACGAACACGCCTCAACCTGTGATGCAGCCAGCTGCGCCTCGAGCTCCATGTTCTCCACGGACCGCCAAAGACACTGCTCTTGGAAGCCGGCGCATAATTTTTGCACGCGCTCTAGCTCGCTTGAGGGCGTTCCCTCCGGTTGCGCTCCATCGAGATTAAATATCCCAGCAGGCGGTGCCGTGGCGTCTTCGGCTTTGTTCGCGATCCCCGATGCCTTCGGCGCGGTGCCACCCACGGTGAGCTGCGTGATGGTCTCCAGATTGGCCTTATGTATCTCCTCCGCAAATTGTACGCGGTCCAGCGCGCTCCTGAGGTCCTTCTTGGTGGCCGAAAGACTCTCTTCAAGGCAGGTCTACCGTCCGCAAGATGGAAATGTAAAGGTTAGCTAAACCAGATACATGTATCACTCTCCACGTCACCAGTGATGCAACAAACCAAAGCACTTACCACTTGCGCCTCGAGTTCATGATTACGTTCTTCGAGCACGGCGGACTGAATCTGAGAATCCATTTCTGGACCTTCACCCGCGAAGTTGTCGTCGTACGCGCTGCCTTCATCGAAAGCGTCTCCAGTTTCGTCATTTCTCCATCCGACAAGATCCTCCACCGACGTGATGTCCGACGCGCCCACGTGGTCATGCAGCCACTCGGCAGTATCGACAGAACTCAAGCTGTCTGCAATCTCCAGCACCTTCTCCGCAGCACTCAGCGGCAACACTTTCACGTGGAACCGTAGTGACTTCGACACGACACTGCTCATATCCACATTCTCCCATTGCAACGTCACCATCCCATTCTTCTCAGCCAAATAGTGCCCATACACAAAAACCCCGCCCTCTCCATCAGCCTCGAAGACGCAGTTTGTCCTGTAGTGCACCACCTCCTTCTCGTCCTCCCCACTCTCCGCCCTATCATTGCTGCTGACACTGTACGGCTCAACCTCCACACCCTCTCCACCTTCAGCACCACTTGAAAACTGAGCACTGAACACCAGCCCCATGCCTTGTGACGCAAACTTCCACAGCACTAGCTGCTTCTCCTCTCCTCCCACGTTCACAGCCACTTGGTGCTCCACCGAGCAGCCGGCTGCCACTCTCTCCTCCATCAGCTCTAATTCCTGCTCCTCAGCTCCAAATGCAGCCTCCATTGCGTCTCTGTAGCTCTGCCCTGTCGTCTCATGACTCGTCAATAGATTTCCATGGAGGAACGTTTTGAAAGCCAGAGACGTCGTCAGAAGCTCGGAATTCGTCACCAATTGACGCAGCAAATTCTCCAACGCGATTTCCAGTCGAACGCCACGCTGGTTCGATGGATAAAAGCTCGATTTGGCGTTGCAATAAGCTTCAATAGCTAGATAAGTGGATGCGGAAGCTGGGCCTTTGGCTTTGGATTCGAGCTGCAGTTGACGCTCCAAGTGCTGGAAATCGCGCAGACTGCGCGTGTGGACACGGAAGTGGCTTTCGTGGTGGAGTAGCACGAGTGTGGTGGTGTCTAGAGGAGCGTCAGAGGCAGGAGAAGGCGGCGCCTTCACCACTATGTCGAGCGTCATTTTCCTCGCAGAAAAAATATAGTCACGAACTGGTATGTCCTCCTCCGCATGTGATTGGCTAGTACAACCCTTTTCGGCCGCTGATTGGCTTCACGAACTTTCTAAGCAGAAGACACCCTTCAAGACAGAGGATCCTATAATCGCATACCAGTACCATTAATATATAATTTGCCAAGGGTATGGGAGCCCTTGAAAAATAATAAAGTAAAATCGTGTGAATTTTCTGAAGTGTCACTTGTACAATTTGCAAGTCAAATTTTAATTTGATATTGTGAATCCCGTCTAAATTTGCCGCTTTCAGGCTATTGGCCGTACCGCCACCAAACCGACGGCTTGCTTTAATTGGCCAAAATAGTTTTCTTNATTATCAGATTATACAAGTTGGTCGATTGCTCGGCTGTCGGTTCAAAGAACCGCCCAGGGAAATTTCGAGTAGAACGCACAATATTAATAATTTGTATCAATTTGCTTTAAATTCTCCAAAATTGCTCTGTAGTTGGCCACAAAGTTTGGTCTAGTTGACACAGACTTTTAATTTTGAATAAAACTGTGTACCGGTATTTAAAAAATGTAGCCACGTTTTTGCAGGTTTTGTTGAGAATTGCAATACATGTAATAGAATTCCTATTCTGCTTCGAACGAGGCTGTGAAGCTTGCTCTCGCGTCTCGATGTCTGAAGTTATGGCCAGCCATTGTCACGCAAAATACACTGAGTCCACGAAAAAGGCGGTGACCGGACTACGCCCGATAGCCGTGCTGGCCTTGGTCCTGGTTGCCGTCGTTTTGACCTTCGCCTTGACTCTGGTCTTGTTTACCATCATCGGGGCATGGGGTTTCTGGAGCTGACGTGCTTGGAGGTGAAGTCTCCGGGCACGGCGTCTCTGGTGGAGGAGTCGACGGTGCCGTGGTCTCCGGGCACGGGGTTTCCGGAGGAGGGGTAGATGGCGCGGTAGTCTCGGGGCAAGGCGTCGTCGGGTACGGGGTCTCTGGACACGGGGTCTCGGGCG
>KQ473488.1:0-13218 GCA_001314375.1 Phytophthora podocarpi
CGTTTATTTATAGCACATCGGTCTTATTAGCGCTCTAAATCGATCGATTAGCAAACAAATAGGACATCAAGCTTGGCTTTCACAATAGTAGTTTGATCGCATTCATACCTCAAAACATATCAAGGAAGTATCATCACGGCCTTGCATCGTATCGTCACCACGCGTTCAATCACGTTTTGCTTAGATTATTCTCTGAAACAGACCTCAACCACGGCACCCTTCAACTTTGAACACAGCTTGCAGGTTTTCAGTGACGAAATCTACAGTACTAAAGCCCCTGCAATCAAATCCTCGAATAGCGACGACGAGTCATCTAATGGAAGCCTTTGCTGTGAATGCTACACGTCCGACCTTTTAGCTTGAGGCAGAAGGCTCCCATGGTGGTCGAGTGCGCTAAAAACGTGAAATTACTTCATGGCTTCGTTCAACCCCCTCCCTTGCTGTGAAGTTTTAGCGTTGGAATGCTTGACAGTGCATACGTATCCTGAAGTTTGCCAGTAGGGATAACTCAATCGACGATAGCTTCGTGCGGGTCGAGAGCCCCGAGGAGCAGCAAATACGTATGCCAATGTACACTTCGTCATCATCTCAGGGTGTTGAGGACTTGTCATGTATCCCAAACGATCCTCAGCTCGCCCGCACGCCAACGCAGCTAAAGCACGGAAAAGCATCAAATACGATCTTCACTTTCGAGGCGACCGCTGTCGGATAATATTCGCCATCCATTCGACGATTGCTGCCGGTCCCATGGATTTTGATCGCCGCATCACTAAAGGACTACACAACGAAAGGAGTAAATGAGGGAGATAGTCGTTGGAATGGAGGCTTTGTGGGCATGACTTAAATATACGCTGGGTTTCGTGCTTCATTTACCATTCTGCGACTAGCGCAACAGCAACCGGTCCGATCAAGTAAGAGCAGGATCGCCAGAGTATCGTGCTCCATGCAGCTCTTCAAGGTTGCATTGCGTCCATTGCTCAGTGCTGTTGCAGTGACGCTTTTGTTGCTCCCCTCAACGTCGCTGGGTTCCAACTCGTCGTACTCGACCAAGTCGGGCATCCTACTGTGGGTGGACCCAAGCACGCCCGATAGCGCTCAGACGTACACAACGTCTAGAGGGGAGACCTGGACGTTGACCATGAGCGACGAGTTCAACACTGAAGGCCGTAGCTTCGAAGCTGGCGACGACCACCTCTGGACGGCCTTGGAAAAAGCAGACGGCGTGAACTCGGCATTGGAAGTTTACTCGGTCAACATGACCGGAACGGAATGCGATGACGACGACAACTGCTACTTCTTCATCAATACGACGGACGAGACGATCGCAGAGACGGTCTGGAGCGATTACATTTCACCCGCAGGATACGAGACGGTGTACTTCTACTATCGATCAGGAATGGTGCAGTCGTGGAACAAGTTTTGTTTCCAGGGAGGAATGATCGAGGTGCGTGCACAGCTGCCATGAGCTGTCACCAACGAGTCAGGCAACCCGGACGTGTCTACTGGATCCACGTCCGTGCGTGCCGCTAACATCGACTACTGCCCAACGTGACCCGGCATTTGGCTCATGGTTGTTCGCTTCTTCCAGGTGGCGAAAGGAGTCAACGATAGCAGGGTATGTTGTACTTCGTAGTATACTACTACGTAGTATTATACATGTAACCTTGCTACCATATTTTTACATCGCTATTACCTACCAACTTCAGACACAAACCACTAAAATCCCTCATCCACCCCGACTCGTTTGCATTCATAAATTATAGCCCAGTTTGCATTTCAATAGTACGACGCAAGAGCTCATTTGTAGCCCCGCCTCCACTTCCTTTGACTCGAAAAGGTTCTTCATCTCGAACCCCCGAGTGTTTCAACACTTCTTCTTCTTCTTCTCTCGCTCTCTTGCTTCCTCCTCATGCAAGAGCGCCGCCGTAGAGAGTGAACTTGATCTCGGTCTCCGTTGACGCTGCAGCCTTCTTGGCCTTCACGACTCGGTCCGCCACGCGTTGCATCATCCGTTTCTGCGTGCGTCGCTTGCTCTCCAGTTTGCGTTGGTTCTGGTTGGCTTTGGCGCGGTGGCGCTCGCACAGATTGTGGCGCTCCCCATTACGCTTGATGGCGCGAGGGTAGCCGCACTTTTTGTTGCGGTAGCGACACAACATGTCGTCGGCTTGAGGGCGGTCACCGCCGGACTGGGGAAGAGGCGCAATGGAAGAAGAGGATGCGGTGGACGAGGGCGGGTGTGCCGCTACCTGCAACGGGGTCATTACGGGGTGCTGCTGGTGGGGCTGGGGCGGCGGCACCGCTGTCTGCAGCGGGTGGCACTGCACGGGTTGCAGCGCGGCGGCCGCGGCCGTCAAGAGACTGATGGGAGGCAGACGCGGAGGCGGCGGCGCCGGGGCTGCCATCGCCAAGGAGGGTGAAGCGGCCGACACCGAGAGCATGTGCAACCCCAGACTGGCGGCGGAACTGCTGGGACTGGCGACTGTGTTGGCGAGTTGGGTGGTCAGGTGGGGCAGCGTCTGCGCCGCCGCCACGAGCGACTCGCCGGCGTTGACGGTCTCTCTCTTGATGACGACCTCGTCGGCGTCGTCCGGGGGTGCGTCGTTCAGTAGGTGCTCCATCGTCCGTGGCGTGTGGAGTGACTGGTTCGAGACAACTTTGTGATTGACCAGGGCCTGGCCAAATGCGGCAGTGCAAGTTTGTATCAGAGTGCGCCCCGTCTGTCTTCGCTTGCTCGATGCGATCGGATCCCACCGTGACCAGTGCTATATCAAATGGTTTCTCTGTCATAACATATACTCTTGCGAGAGTAGATTGATACCGAATGGATTTTAGCCAGGAAGTTGTAAGGTGCCGGACCTGCATACATTTGGACACCTGCTATCGATGATAGGCTGTACTATAGAAGCCCAGCCGTTCAGGGTCGGGTCGCGGTGAGATGGACGCGGCGTCGTGATCTGGACGCTTCGCGCTGATATCCCATGTGCCTTTGGCCAGTGTGTACATGTTTTTTGGGGTCATTAGCGCGCGCGGCCGCCTTGGCCGCCACGACGAAGACGCAGGGGTTTTACAGCGCTACGCTCAGCTTCGTCTGAGAATGTCGTCGTCGCGAGTTTCGTTTGCAGGTTGAAGACGATCCTATCACTGCACCGCTCAGTCGAATAGCACGCCACCTGATTTCTTCGTCTTGTCGCGGCATTCGCGCCGCCGGTCGAGCTTGGGCTCAACTTGAGTCTCTCGTTGCGATCAGCCTCGCGATCGAAAAAATCCAGCAGCGCTGGTCTAGCAGACAGGACCAGGGGGACCACGGCAAAGCATTGGGCAAAGTGAAGACTTCGGCGGCCGCCTCGACGTCGAATTGCGGCGTTCCTTCTTGAACCTTTGCCGCGCCCACCCCGTGCGCTCATCGCGGAGGCACACCTCGAACTGGACTCTTCGCCCGACAGTCTCCATTGTTGTTGTTATTGTTGCTGCTGCTGTTGTTGCTGCTGCGGCTCCGCTGGCATTGCCTACTTGCATTACCTCCGCCACACTTTGAGCGCGCGGCTCACGTCAGCTACATGTACGTCACGAATGCGACGCATTTCGATTAAACCTGCTATTAATACAGCGATACTGTAAGCACATGAAAACGAGAAATTGTAAGCGATGCCTCTCAGACTTCAAATGCATCAAGCATACATGTACAATTCATGAAACGAGCACGCGCGACCGCAATGCAAAACGCACCAAGCGGCATCAGACAAGGCCCAGCGAGGTGACGACCACCACCGAAATGATAATCGAAAAATAAGACTAAGATGAAGCTGACTCACAGGGCTCTACATGTATGTATATGTAGACGACAAAATACACGCAACGACACGGGTTGTTGCAACACTCTACTGGTCGTGTAAAGTGAAGTCCTGCATGTAACAGAGACACAAGTCGAGTTGGCAGAGATCAGTGTCAACTTGACACTGATCTCTGCTCAGCCTGACAGCCACCATCGCTGTGCTGACAGCGTGACGAGCTGCTTTTCGCTGCAGTCAACAACGGCGCGACTCTACTGTGTGTCACCGATCGGCGCCGTGAGTACATGTAGTTGTAGTTGCAGCAAGTCATCCCCATCAAGACATGTGCCAAAGCGCCGAGGAGCATCAAACGCAAAGTGTGACGCTATTTCATCACATTCCTAAGTGCACCTGCACCAGTCGAGCTGAAATACTTCTGGCTGCGGAGAAGGATGCAAGTAAATGCAGCAGTCGTCGTTCTCGCCGACATCTAACCTCCTGCTTGACGACAACGACCAAGTACATCTATGCTCTGATGCAACAATAACGCCTCTTCAGATTTTACCAGTTGCCAAGCATTCGGACCACCTCGGGCTGCTTCTTCAATTCGATATGTACCAGTACATGTAAGCTTAATAAAGGCACGCAACGACCAAACAAAAGCACTACATTGCCACCTCTTCGTACGTGCCTACTACTTGTTCACTACAGCTTTCGTCCACCGCAGTTTTCTTAAATATATAGCGTCTACGCAATTTAGTTCTGCGTGTGTTTGTGTGTGATTGTCGAGCTGCGTCGTCCACGCTCGTCCTGGTTGGATCTTCAGAACCTCATGCCGCCTGGAGGGGGTGGCGGTGTGGTCGCTCCGTCAGTACTGGTCGAGGAAGACCAGTCGTTGGGTTTTGTGGGGGTCAATTGGGCGTCGAGCTGGAAGTCAAATCTTGCATCTTCGGTTGTCACGGGGGGCAGGAAGAGCGTGACCAAAGTCGAAATGTCTTCTTCCTGTAGTGGCGTGGGCGAGTGCAGTGGCTCGAAACGTGGGTCGATGTATTGGCCCGTCGGAGACGGGGTCGACACGAAGGCTTCTGTCTTCAAAGCTGTTTGCCGTCGAGGGGTGGTTTCATTGGGGATCGGAGGCGCTTGACCTTCCTCGCTCTGTGTTCTCAAGGCCTGTCGAGCGATTCGCTTGCGCATGTCCAGACGTCGCTGGTTGCGGTTGGCGTTGGCTCGGTGCATGGCACAGAAGGTGTGCAGGCCGCCCGTGCGCTTGACGGCGCGTGGGTTAAGACACTTTTTGTTGGCATAGCGGCAATGCAACTGCTCTGGGGCGCACGTGGTGCTCGAGTCCACGACTGTGCGCATGCGCTTGTTGGGGCGTTCGTCAGCGCCGTTGTCGGAGGCCTGTTGGTCGCTGTCATTTTGCTGGTCGGACGGTGGCTCGCGCTTGGGGAATGGTGTGGGTGGGAAGCGGTGCGGCTTGTCGTCCATGTGAATTGCACAAGTGCCAAGGTCCACTACCCACATTAGTGATGGAGAATAAGCAACGGGCTGTGAAAAGTGCAATGAGTTTCGGACCATGGAGCTTTTCGCATGGCATGCAAGTCGGGCGTGAAGATCGTCAAGCCACCGCTCGGGTCTAAAGCGGCCGTCCTTGTGGAAGAAATCAACCAGACCCCCCCCCCCCGCTGTAAAAAATTGTCTTCCGGTAAATCAAGTGTTGTCAAGACCTGCTATTTAAAATATGTAGCCATGATATGAGACGCGGCAGCCAGCCAAGAAAATCTTATTCCCTTAGTTGTGTATGGATTCGTCTAAGTACGACCTGTGAAAAATAGTATATGATGTTTTAAGCGGACTAGGGCGCAAAATGATACGAACAGGTTTGGCCACCGGAGCAGCGTGTTTGGCCAGATGCTCACCGTTTGCCATGACCACAGTACTTGATACATGCTCCTTCTTGTAGCACCAAGTGAACTCGATTGTCCAGAAACGGACACACTCGGGCAAGCAGCGGGTCGATGCCCACCTCACTACGTTTGAATTTTTTTCGCCACACTCTGAATGGCTGGCGAAGAGACTGCAACAGCAAAACTCTCTGAATACGATTGCTTGCATGAGCTGGCATCATTGAAGCATCGCGAGTTGCGGCGTTTGCAGGCAACGTCACGTTTATTTTTTGCTGCGGTATCCGCGGTCTCTTGCGGCAAATATTGGTGTGTTTTCAGCGCTTCTGGCCGAGCTGCACCAAGTTGAAAGGCGCTCTGAACTGGGTAAGGCAATTACCTATGCTCGGAGACACTATATAGCCCTTGTGTTGCGATACATTAGTGCCAGATGGACGAGCACAAATCAACTCGTGTCGCCCAGGCCATTTCCAGATGGCTACGCTCGCGGCCCCACCACTGGCGGCGCCAGGGCCCCCGGGCCATGTTGTTGCTCCGCGTCTCCAGCTGATTGCCCGCCTACATTGCAGTCGTCAGTGACTCGCCACCCATGTTGGTGGGACTCTCGAGATCTGCGCTAACTCATAGCCCACTTCAACATCGGTCGAGCTCCAGTCGTTTTGTACTGCAATGCAGATCTCAAACGAAAATCAAAACCAAGAAGCGGTTTCGAAAGAGATCAACCACCGGGTGCAAGATGTGTGCGGTGCAACTACAGTAGATGGGGTGGTCAACGCTGGTGAACGGCCCAGCCTCCAAGGACGCGCCCCGCTCGTGAGATGAAGGTCGAAATATGCGTTGGAATGTATTAATCTTGGGCACAATGCATTCCAACGCTTGCATCTTTGGCAGTTAAAATTTTGACTTCGGCCGTTTACGTGCGGCAATCCTCGTTTCACGAGAAGCTCGTCTTAGCAGCGCAGACACACCAGCCAAAGCAAGGCAGGGCAAAATTGGACCTGGATTGTTCGTATGGCGCCTGTTGTGCTGTGGATACCTCAGCATCAACGCGCATTAAGCTTAAAACCACATCAAAATGCATGTCGGTGCCGGTATGTACATGTATGTCCGCCACATGGCTGCACTTTGTGTTGAAGTGCCTCAACTTCCCGGACTGTTTGTTGCCGCGTTGCAAAGACACCCTATCGAAAGGCATGTCGCTCAGAAAAAACTCCGCCTTGGACGGCCCCCTCCTCCAATGGAGGCTCCATAGAGCTGCACACACACACAACACAGCAAATGACAAGGATAATTTTTCGCCGCGGCCAGACTCTGGGCCAGAGCGCTCCATGGATTGCTCTGTGAGATTAGTAATTGATGGGGACAAGCCTGCGTTGCGCGAACCTGCTATTTCTAATATTTCCTATTGCATTCAAAGCATTGCAAGATGACAGGGCATCTTAAATCACGGGTATTTAGGCTTTACTGCAAGCACTCGCACCACATCTCCTTTGTGTTGGCATATCGCCATTCACGACTCGTGAATCACGAGCACAAGTTTCCAGTCATAAACGGGTTTCCGCATCCCGACTTGCATCTTCGGCGCCAGCAGATGGAGAAAGCCGGTCGTCGGGAGTGCTGGGCTCGCACAGCTTTACACTTCGCGCACTGAGTCTTGAGATGGTCATCCCAGCGATCGCATGTTACTGCCAATGTGTGGAACGGGAGCTTGCTGTCCGTGGCTCACTCGGAAAAGCAACCGCCCCACAGCACAGCGCCGCTCTCGACGCTCGCCCTGTACCTTACCAGCTTCAGCTAACAGATAACACTCCATCATGGCTCGCTTCATGACGTACCTCACGCTCCTGGCCCTCGCCGCTGTGGCGGTGACCAGCCCGGTTTCGGCTATCCCAGACCCGAACTCGGTGGCTGCCGCCGCCAACGATAAGGCCTCCACGACGCCCGAGGAATCGGTGAACAACGCTGCCGACACGGTGACCGACACCGCTGCCACTCTCACGGACTCCGCCAACACCAACACGGCCGCCGCCATCTCGGACAGCATCAGCAACGTGACGACGGAGACAAGCATCAGCGCCTCGGCATCGGCATCGACTTCAGGCAGCTCTAGTCTCAAGGGTTCGGACGACTCTGCTTCGGCATCCGCAGCGGCTTCGGGATCGTCTGCCTCCACGCACGTGATGCCTAGCATTGCTCTGGCTTCGATGGCCGCCATCGCCATCACCGGACTCTTTATCTAAGTTGGTCGCCCCGGCGGAGGGCGGCTCCGCCCACGACGGAATGGGATTCACGACTTGATGTGGGCTGGTGTAGAGTAAGTTTCGGGTCGTCCTCAAGCGAGCGTGCCCTTCGCTGGACGACATCTTTCTTTAATAAAACACGTACATGGTTTTATAAGTGTTGGGCTCGTTATCCCTACCTACCTTCCTTCCTGTTGAGTGGTTTTCGATCTTCGCATGCCTTCAAGCAGTTTAAATGAAAATTAGTGATAGATTTCTGTCCTCATCACGATAGCCTTCAACGATCTACAAACTCCAGCCTTTACAACTGCAGCGTGCTGAGCTTGCCGGACCAAATTACACGTCGGAATACGGGAAACCTGAAACCTGAAAGCATGCATGCGTTGCAAACCACGGAAAAATTGGTCTCCAAGAAGTTGCTAACGAGATGCCGTACCACATACAGAGAGGACTTGATGAACGATAGATTGATTAACGCGGCGGAACACTTTAATACCTCTTGGGTGTCTATTACATGTATTTCAGACTGCCAGCTTAGACGAAGTTGAGTGCGAGTCCTGCGACCGCAAGGGCGGCCATGACGAGGCCCGAAGACTGACGCATCGAAGTGGCCGCAGAGGAGCCCGAGGCGGAAGTGGAGCCGGCGGCGCTCGCCACGTCGTCAGCGACTGAACTGGCGATGCTGGCCGCGTCGTCAATCACGCTGCCGGCCGAGTCGAGCAGACTGCCAGCAGCGTTGGCGGCACTGGAGACCGTGTCGGCGGTCGTTCCAGTGGCGTTGGCAACCGTGTCGACGGCGTTCGTAGCAGCACTGGCGGCTGTGTCGGTCACCGAAGTGGCAGCGTCGCTTACCATGTTGCCAGCAGCGCTGGTCGCAGTATCGGTGACGCTGTTGACGAGGTCGTCCACGACCGCGTTCTCGGCGGTCGCGACGGCAGCAAGGGCGATGAGGACGAGGCAGGAGAGGACACGCATCTTGTGTGGAGCTTGGATGAAGTTGCTTGGGGTCTCGATGCAAATTCAGGAATGAGCGACTTGTTGTAGGGAGAAGAGCGGAACTACACTGCGCACTGCCGCGATAGCCTCTCGCCGCACGAGCGTACGTACAGTGTAATAGTACAGTACGTCGTACAGTATGTTGTCGCAGTGGATTTTAATCGATCCAGATGGTCGTGGTGCTGTAAGCACAAGGAAAGTTCAGCCACGCACGAAGAAGTCACGCCTTGCGCTATAATAGCGCCGCTACATGTATTGCTGCATGTCCTGTGGCATTCTCGGCTTCGGACGGAAGTTCAGTCACGAAATTTGAAGTGGTGTAGGTTTGTCGCGGTGCAAATTGGACACGTTGCACTGACATAAAACTTAGTCATCTTTCGCTAAACACGAGTCGCTTCAATACGCCAGACAAGGTAGCCGAGTTCAGACGATGAACACTTGAAACAGCACAAGCTGAAGCCACGTATATTCTATTTTGGCGATTCGAAAGCGGGCGATCTACGCTGCAGCGTACATCTTATAGGATGTTCGCGGCGAGGCCGACAACGGCGAAAACGGCAGCCGAAGTCACTGCGAGTGTCTGTGCGGAAGACACATCGTCGACGATGGAGCCCGTGGCGCTTGCAACGGTGTCATAGGCGTTTTCGGCAGCACTTCCAACGGTGTCAGCAGCTCCGTCGACCCAACTGGCGGTGGTGTCGTAGGCATCTCCAACTGCGTCCCCTACAGTATCAACTGCGTCATCAATCACACTGGCCGAGGAAGGAGAGACAACAGCAAATGCGGCGAGGGTCATGAGCGTGAGGTAAGCGAAAATGCGAGCCATCTTCGCAAGACTTTGAGTGTTCCGACGTTTGTGTTCCTGGAAGCAAAAGTGAGAATGCCTAAAAGTTCGAACGCCAAGAAAGCGGATTGGGCTGGACGTCGGGTAGTTCTCCAGGTCCACTCATCCCCAGCAAGCTCGTTAACCGACACACCTACCATTGATGGAGTAATCTCTTCCTGCGGTACACTTGAACGCAACAGTGCACACTTACTACAGAGATCGATCCACCGAATGGGAGGCAATCAGTCAGTAAATGTAGGTAAAATCCACGAAGGTCACTTTTTAGTCGAGGAGTGCAAGTTGAAGATAATCAAACATTGATTAATCCCCGATAACATTAGCGCTCATATCGTAAGGCGTATTGGCTACATGTACTGTATTCGCTATTTGTGCGCGCGTAATCTTGAAAGCATTCACATCGAGATGCCCATTGCCATGTTGACAGTTAGTACCGATACCCCTCGTTCATTATCGTATCCGCCTATCATCGATAGTGGCATGACTGTATTTGCCGCTGCTCGCGCCGATACAACTTGCAGCGATGCCGATACTTACATGTTAGCCAAGCTTTACTGGATCTGTACTCGGCAGCAGCCGAGATGAGCACCTGGACACCGTAGTCAGCGTACATGCCGATAGGGGCAGCCACGAGCTACAACTGGACATGACTGCCGAAAAGTCATCGAACAGGTCGCATCGATACGCCCGATTGCTGCAGCAAACAGAAGGAGACACTCCAAAGGGAGTCGACCGTTGCGCTGGAGAGACCCGGACTGGGCAACAACACGTAGCTCGGAGTTGACTGATGAGTCCTCAAACTAACGACGTCGTTTCGACTGCAACGCGTATTCAGATTTATATCCCCCAAGCGCGTGACGTCCTCAAGCGATGGTCAGGATCGTCATCGCCCGGTGTACTGACGATCGATTCCCCAGAGACGTTACCGCAGCATGAGCTCGACAGCTTGGATACGACTACTTCAGCTGGACTTTCGACATCAACTTCAGCTGCGCCAACCTCCATCGGTGTTTTACTGTGGCTCAGTGCGGTCGCACTGACCGGCCATGCTCAATGACATGACGGATTAAAGTGTTCGCCGTCTTTCCTCACATGACTTCACCCGTGTCGCGCGATGCGATAATTCAACTCACTTGCTTCCCCCAAAAGAATGCCATGCAAACACGGCGTTCTATCAGAGCTCTTTCAAGGATGAAAGACCAGGGCCAGACTTTCGTTGGACACCTTTCGTTGAAGCCATCCAAGTGGAAAATACGTCCGTGCCTCAGCAAAATAACTCCATCGCAGTTGCAAGCTGAAAAAATGCTGCTACGATTTATGACTGCGCAAGCACATCTAGCCTTGCCACCCGTAGATCAAGCTCGATGGACCAGCAGCATGTGGTTGCCAACGCTTCAACTAGCTTGTGGCTTCGTAATAAATAGGTTCACTGTAGATGGAGTCCACAATGTGGACGCACGCCGCTAGCAGTGGCTCTCCTGTTCATGTACACGTACTCCTTGCTGTGCGTACTACTGAGCCCTGCTCGTGTTCGTAATCGCACCTGCACTACGAAAATCCGGCCAACTAAGATGGATCCTCCAGCGCTGACTAATGGTGTCGCACTTGCACATGTGGCTCACGTGCTGCTTTCGCTGGACAGCAACCCACGAGAATCACGTGAAGCCATGTTTACTGCAAAGCGCGACACCTCTCAGTCTGCTTCCCAGGATGTCAGTCATCAAGACTATCGGGAGCCCGTACGCCATATTCTGTGTACCCATTCGCGTCTTGATTATCTCCGATACAGCGACCTGTCCACCAAGGTAAACTCCGACGTCCCACACCGTATACTGTACTACTGCTGTATTAAGTATGCGGTGAGTTGGTGATGACGGTCATGCAACTAAGTTGGTGTCCACGAGCACGATGGGCAGGCGAAAATCAGATCGGTGTTCGAGTGTGTCCGCGTGTGTCCGCCTCAGAGCTCATGTGCGACGGCCCGACATAGCTTGCGCGACCTTGCAGATCCACCATTCCCCAATTTGCGCTCGAGAACCAACTAGCACCTCTACCAAGGACACTACCACCCCACAATTACCATGGCTCGCTTTACCTCGTACCTTACTATCGTTGTGCTCGCCGCCGTTGCTGTCAGCACGACGACGACTGCCGACATCATCGACGATGCAACCGATGCGGCAAAAGACGCCGCGAACGCGATTGCCAGTGCCGCCAAAGATGCCGCGAACACTGCCGGGAGCTGGATCGACAACGCTGCCAGCAATGTCGAAGAATTCTACCAAGATGCAGCGAGCGCGGCGGAAGACGCCTATGAGGCTGCGGCCAGTGCTGCGAAGGAAGCCTGTACCAAATACAACACGGAACACAGCGCATCCCTGGACTGCACTGAGTCCACGGCAAGCGCAGCGGCAAATGCAGCTGCCAATGCTGCGGAGGAAACCTGCACCAGCTACAATAACGCGACGGACAACTCGCTCGACTGCGCGCAGGCAGCTGCCAGCGCCGCTCAGGAGGCCTGCTACAGCTATAACAATGCCACTGCCGGCTCCTACGACTGCTCCGCCATCGACGCGGCTTCAACCACAACAAACAGCACGACAGATAGCACGGCCGCTGGTACTACGGCTGCTCCGTCGACCAGCACGCCCAGCGTTTCCGGGAGCGCGGCCAGTGGATCTGCCGATGGTATCTCGACCACCTCATCGGCTCCGATGCATGCTACACCCGGATTCGCGGCCACTTGCGTCACCGTGATCACCCTCGTGGGTTTGCTCGCGAACTTCGTGTAAAAGGCGTTCCTTCTGCTCTATGCTAAACGCAACAAAAGCACAACCCATTTTTGCCGATAAGCGTATGATACGATATCATTGATACTTCTTGTACTTTGAAGCACATGCGTACATACAACCACGGAAAAATACACTCTACTAAAAAATACGCCATGCGACAATTCCATACTTCTGATCCGATACAAAAAGATATACATATTATTACCAATGAGATTATCACATTTGCACAATTTAAACCAATCCTGTACCTCTAAATTTTGTTGGACACAATCGTTCTAAGTCATTGCGTTCTGCTAGCATTTGAAAACCGGGACGATGCGCGTCAAGCGTTCCTACAAAATACAGTTCAAGCGCCAGGTTCTCAGACGGGTAGCTGAATTTGGTATTGACGATGCTATCCAGGAAAGCAATGTTCCCCGTTGGACTGTGCGTGACTGGATCAAGAACCAGGAGAAGATTACAAGCTTCAGCGGGTCGCAGAAGAGCAAGACCTTAAAAGGACAAGGAAGAAAGGAAATTATCCCGCTCTCACATGCTCTAGTTTTGTATATGAAGGATGAGCGCCGCGACGACAATGTAGGTTTGCACTACTTGATTAATTTTGTATTATCTTTAATATTTTTAAATTGTTTAGCTTGTGACTACGAGAATGTTGATCGAATACATGAAAAC
>KQ473488.1:13228-25158 GCA_001314375.1 Phytophthora podocarpi
ACGAGATGGCGCCGAAAAAAGGTTGGGCGGGGAAGGGAAAAGGTGATTCGGCACGAGTGACGGGATTGACTAATCACCCAGACTGCATGACAGCGGTCATTACGGTGCTCGCGGACGGTAGCAGTTTTTGTTTTTTCTTTTCTTTTCAAAGTGCAAACTAATATTATGTGAAATGTGTAGGGAAAAACTTCCAATTTTGTATATTATTAAGGGTGTCCCCGGCGGGGATATCGAGAAGGATGAGCTCAAGAAATACNGAGATGCTGGGATTATTATGCCAGTGAGGTGCTGCCACGTGAGCTGGACGGACCCGCCGTCATGCTCGCGGACAACTTTGACTCCCACGTCTCCGAGGAAGGGCAGCAGGTAATGGCTGAAAAAGCTGGCTCTGTGATGCATCCATTGCCGGCTAACAGCACCTCCACCTGCCAGCCACTTGATGTGGGCGTCATGGGCCCGCTCAAGTCGGCGCTGCGCAGCACATGGATACACCAAAAAGGCCCGAACCTCCAATCTTAATCAGCGCTCAACTCGTCATCGTATCCAGCAGCACGCATTGCCATTTCATGCGAATCATGCATTCCAACTTCAAGCGGTGGAGGGACAGCACACTGTTCTATTGTAGCCGTGATAGCCGCCTTGGGCACCGCTCGCAAAGCTGCCGTAAACGTTTTGCGCAGATATTTTCCTATGACTGGTTCGAATGAACGAATGCTACCCTATTCTCTTTTATCTATAAGGTCATGTTCCCAGCGAATTTTCTATGTCAGTAGAAGAAGTTCTTCTGTGTGAAGAACCTCTCGTCTGCAAGATCAGTACTGCAGCTACTACACGTGCTTTTCCAACGACAATGTACCTACGACCTGGGGAGTAGTAAGATATCACGTCACCAGGTCGCAGCGTTTTCGTGCCCAGTTCAGTATCATAACAGCGACGGCAGGAAGAGGGTGCGCTTTCATTTCTTGTTCTTGGAGAAGACAAAATCTACTCCCTCCGACTGGAAATGATTAGAGAGGTTTCGAACTGCGTTTGCACGACCTTCACCTTCACATTTCTGTTTAAAACATATATTACCCTACCCCTCTTCGTCAAATTCTGGTGGAAACCGCAAAATGTAAGGATTCCACAGCACTACCCTCACGTTGCCACGGTCATCAATTTAGAGGTTCAAGAGCTGGAATATAGCTTTGTCGGAGCACTGCTTGTGTAAGGGGCGCGGATACGAGAGGCGATGCTGCCCGATGGCCAGTGCTTCCTCGCATGTGCTTCAATCGCCCCCTCCCCCCTGGTCACGACAGTGCGGAGATCAAATAGGTGTGCCAAAAGTTTCATGCCATTGATATCAAAACAAAAGTCCTTCGTGGTGTCAGCGTCGCACTAAGTGCTCAGGTCGAAGCGGACGTCCACTGTAAGAGGATGCTGTTAGGGCGAGGCAACGCCACGGAGTGGAACGAGAGGCCAGGAGGCCGTGAAGATGAAGGAGGGACCCGTAAGAGGGAGAGGCCCAGTAGGCTAGGAAGGGCACCATAGTGTAGCGGTAGATATAGGCGACGGTGTGGGGTAGGAGGGTTGCGAGCTGCAGCCTGCAGCTCGACCCTCAGTTTAGAATTGTTATAGGAACGGTAACGACTCGAGACTAAACTAAGAGGACTTTGGTGCTGGACACGGGTGTATTCGTCCGATACTGCGGAAGGACAGAGCGTAAAGCGAGGTACGCTGGCAGGAGGTTGCACAAAGAGGGCGGCTAGACAGTAGGGAGGCGAGGACTGTGGATAGAGACCACAGGGACTATGGCAGACTATTGATGTTGCCTCGACCGTAGAGCTCCAGGGCTCATGCTAGAGGTTTCTGTGTTTGCGGGTCAAAGAGCCCTGGGCCCGTTGCATGTGAAGGAGTCGGGATACCTTGCGGGGAGCAGCCTAAAGACCTACCCGAGGTTGCGGTCGCCGAGAATCGCTCCCTATGGTCCATCCCAATCCCGACACCGTCTGGATGAAGGGCCAACATCCGCTGGTAGACAGCTGTACTGCCTCGCGCCTCGGCTGCGACGTGGGAGACCGCTACCCACCACTAGTCACTTGGAGAAGAGTGAAACGTTATTGCCCCAGGCGTTGGCGCTTGCTCCAGAACGATATATACTTTAGAAAAATGCTATGCCGTTTCTATTGAGTTGATTGATCTCACTACAGAAAGGATCGTAAACGATGGAAGTGCTTTATGCACGTGCTGGGGAATATTACCGCTGGAACAACAAAATGCGTCTATCTTCGGGTTCTTACTCGTTTGGTGGGGTAGTTGTACGAGGCTTCAGATGAAGGTTGTCGACAAGTGCTGTTCACAAGCCAGTTTTGTCAACTAGAGTCGATTGCTTGTTTCGATGCTTTATCATAAACCGTTTCTGCAGCGCGAGCTGCTTTCAAATCGTTTACTTTTCGGAATACCGCTGTTCGCAACCAGCTTCCAAATACAACTGGAGTGGCTGAGTCAGCGCATCGTGTGCCGCAACTTCCAAGAAAATGATCCTATCAGTCCAAGTGGCATTCTGCTGCACATTGACAGACATAAATAATAGTTTCGCTAAAATAGTATAAGGCAGAGTGAATGGAATGAGAGAAGAGCTGGTTGAAAGGTTTGAGAGTTCGCTCAAGCATCATATTCACGGGTCTGTCATGACCATGAAAGCAATGGAGGCAGCCTTCGCATCGGTACTTGCGCGCTCAAATTTATGTCGCAACGAGCTGCGATCATCAGTTTCGCCAAGCAAAAACGCCCTCCAGAACAGCACCGCATTCAGATCTTTACCCATGGGATAGTACCGAGGCGGGTTGTGTTCTCATCTGGGACTATTCGCGTCGTGTGGCAGCATTGGCCTGCCGGGCAGCCGCCTCTACGGCTACTATCAAATGATGACATGGTAAGTAGAGGGATAAAGTCCGCCTGACAGAGCTCCAGCGCTTGATGCGCCGCATTGAAGCGGTAGTATCTGAAGATGAGATCAGTCGGGCGTACGGCTCAGCTGACGCGGCGGGAGTTCTCTTCACCTAGATAAATTCCTTATCGTCTTCTTGTAGAAAGGGAATACAGCGTAGATTGGATCAGTTATCATGGAGGACTCTAGCACGAGAGCTCAGATCTCAAACATTCGTTAAACAGCTAGTCTTGAGTATTTATATCGCTTAATCGGTGCCTTTAACTGCTTCGTGCAAACGGCACAACGAATTCCATTGATTTTTTTTAATTTTGGAAGTTTCACTTACCATTTTTATGCCTGCTATTTTGAATTCTGGAAATCGCCGTTCAAGGTGCACGACAAATTACATATGAACCACACGATGTGAATGACGAATTCCTGAGAAGTCAATATTCGCTCCTGAAAACGCATTACGTTTATTGTGGTTGCAGCCATTTTGCCCTCCGATTTGAAGATTTATATCGGACCCTACTTTATTTCAAATCGTCGCTAGCCAAGGGTTGACGGCGCGTAAATCTGCAGAAGGATTTTTGCCCCCCCCTCTGAACTGTCGCAGCTAAAACGGACCCTGCGCCCAGCTGAGCAGCCAACCACTTGCCCCCCCATACACAAACAAACCGGACGGCAACCTCGCAAGGCGTCTCCAGCTGGCTTCGCGTTCTGCGCGTGCCTCGACGACTTCCTGCTGCAGCGACCAGGTAAGAGGCACCCGCATGGTCCCCATTTAACAGCAAGATGCTCATTATACTGTTTTATTTGCTTGTCGTGCCTAACATAGATGCAATCACGCTCAGCAGATGCTCTTGGTCTTCTCACTCTCTCTGGACACCGCCTGCTACCGTCCACTGCTACCTGCAATGCTGAACAGACAAGAAGTACGTATATCACTCTCTCCTGTATCGCTGTGCTATCTGGCATTAACTTCGCTTTGTACTGTGATGTGCTTCTCTAGGTTAATGCGAATACACGTGAGGCATTTCGCCATTCATTCAACCATTTGCGCTGTCAGCCGTATCACGGTGTGCTTGCAAGCCGTGGATTGTGCGTGCATTGTGCTGTGGTACTGCGTTTGCTGTTCTTTTACGTTTGCTTAGGTTGCTACAAGGCGTGTGTTGCTGTCGCGCAACATCAGCAACTTACCGCCCAAGAGTGCAGTTGCACGGAGACCGAGACCGAGACCAGTGCAGTCAGTCAGGTCGACGGTGCTTCATTGCCTAGCGTGCTGGATGCTGTTCTAATCGTTCGGGTTGGCGAGCCGCTTGGTAGCTCACGTGGAGGATGGCGCAAGGACATTACGTTTGACTTGGAGGAAGGATATGCTGTGTTTCGTGAGGAGTGCTTGGTGAAGTTTACGGAGGTGGTAACAAGTCCAGAGGCAGACATGAAACACATTGAGCTTCAAGATGATAGCGATAGCTACTTGAAGCGGGCGAAGAACGATGGCCAGTGCAAATATGTGCGGCTCTCTGCAGACAGCTTTCGCCCAACACTCCAGCACCGCTGGCGGCTGCTGAAACCCGAGGACTGACTGGCGATTAATGCGTTCTGCTTCCAGGCGTTTCTGTACGTTAGAAGCACCGCCCAACCCCCAGCTCAGTTCCATCATGCTACGGCGCGTGGCCCACGAAGCAGCGAACTCGGCGTCGTTCGGACCTATTACAGCGCATCACCGCAACATCATGCAGGCCATTCGACCTGATACCGCGTCGTTTAAGATTCCTCAGGACAATACAACAGCTCAAGCGATGGAGTTGGACTGGCAACGAGAGCGCGTCATGTTCTTGTAAGCGCAACGCGCGCAGCAAGCGGAGCAAGAGACAGTAACTGTGCGGATGATGTTCAATGGCGAGTGGATCCCTGTGCAGGTGGACCTCGCAACCTTGCGGTGTGCAATTGGCCTACCCAACCACAATGTGTTTGCTGCTGGTATTTTCAATCGTTTACACCTCAGACGCCGAGCAACCCGGAGCAACAAGACGTAGACCACATCTAAGATGATGATATGAACCAGGAAAGCGACGGAGAAGCTGTGGACCCGGCAACTGATGCCACAACCGAGTAGAGAGAGAACGAGCGATAGAGTTGTAGCTTTACTCTAGCAATTCTACAGGTCCTTCAATTCATCGAATGTTTCGTCTCTTAATGAGTCTCCCAGATACCCGTAGTGCTGGAACGTGCCGTGGCAACCATTATCACCGCGACGAGTGCATTGGCGCATGGCCACATCCAGAACCATCTCTGGGTACAAGAGGAAACCAGGTTATCATGCTTCTGAATCTACCGTTTCAGGAGTCCGAAGCAAGGCTCGATCGGATTGAGCAGCGGGCAATAGGGTGGGAGGAAAAGCAATCGAGCGCCGCAGGCATGCACGGCATCTTCCAAATTGGGATACGCATGCATAATCACAATCGACCGGGGCAAAGGCCACGGAGTCAAGTGCGGTACAACGCACCTGACGAACGCTTCATGGAACCGCCCTCTGGTAAACGTTCCTTCTGTCCAATCCCAACAACAAAAAACGTTCACATCCAGCGCCGCCATGATAGACAATCTTTTCCTCTGCGGAACGGCAACTTCACGACGGCCTTGGTGTTGCATCTCGACCAACCGTACCTATGGTAGGCATGATGCCCGTCCTTTGCCGTCTCGTCGAGGAAGACGAGCTGCTCAGCAAACGAGTAGATGGGTCGCAACTTAGCGCGAAATACTTCGATCTCAGCCGTCACTGCTTCTCGCGCTGCTTTAGACAGCACTTTCCGACTCATATTCAGGTCGAAAATCAGCACGCGACAGATTGTAGGAAGTCGAAACGTTGGGCAGCTCCGGGAAAGCAACACTATCTGGTCACGCAATTCTTCGATGTAGAAAGTAGGATGGTCTTGAATGTAAACCTTCACAGCTTGCAGCACCTCGTCTGGCCAGCGTTGACGCCGTTTGTGCTCTACCTTGTCGTTGACGATACCGTCGCGAAGAAAGGGCTGTACCAGCGGTGTATCATCCTTAGCTTAGGACCAAGGAGCTCGGATACATGCGCAACGGGGACGTCGTACACGTGGAGGAGAGCTACCGCGCGCCAGCGGAAGTCGTCGTGATAGGTCATGCGTTTGCAAAATGAATGAATAGCTACGTGGGCGCTCGGCGGGTGCTGAAACTACTGTCCATTCATTTTTGCGCGATTGAAGCGGCAAAACGGATTTTTGTTTGCCAACTCAGACCCCGGAGTCTCGCAGTTCGTTTCAAATCGGCCCCATTATATCTGTAAATCGGACCTTCCCTACAAATCAGATCCCCGAAATCCGATTTCAGGGCATGTGTTTTGCCAAACGGCTGCAAACCACAATACCGGTATCTCATTAAATCGTGGCGTCATCGATCAATGAAAAACCCTTATTCCAACCCCCCCCCCAAATAGTGTACACGCACTCTCAAAACGTGGGTTTTTGTCAAACCCTGCTCGTATGCATCGGGTTCTCCACGCCCATCGGACGTGGAGAACCAGAATGTATGGGGACATCCAGATTATCCGGAACAGACGCATACTAAAAACTAAAACTAATTAATTGGTCCATCTTTATTTAAGTCGGACCCAATATCAAATATTGAACTCAAGTTAACAAAAACCATGAGCTCTGCAGCCGAGGACCCCGCAGCGGAGTCCGACTCCAACACTCTAATGCCAATGGAAAGCGTCGCGACGCTGCTGACCGTCGGTTTGGGGCTGCTCTTCTGGTTCTGCTACCGTCCGATAGGCGTCAACTCCCCCAGCTCCACCACCAATACCAGCAACAGCTCTGCATCGTCTTCTGCTAAAGCTCGCGAAGAGCGATTTGCTGCGTTCGTGGAGCACCAAGTGTCATCCAATGAGATCGTAGTGTTCGTGGCTAGTGGGGAGCGTGTCGATACGTTCCATACGCTGTTCGACGCTCTCAAAGTGAATTTCCTCGTCGTGGACTTGGCCAAAACTGCAGGGGGCAAAAATGTCCTGGCAGCTCTGCACGAGAAGCAGCAGGAGGAGATCGAGCAGGAGCAGCAGGAGTTTTTGTTCGTGAGGGGAAAGCTGTTGGGCGGATCCAGGCAGCTACGCAGACTGCTGGTGGATGGGAAGAAGGACGAGCTCGGGCCGCAGTGTGATTGGAGCTGCGTTCGTGTGGACAACAACAGTGAGACAGGGTTTATGGTGCTTGATGCACAGCACGGATTCGAGTGTGTTGGAGATGTTGAGGAGAGTTCTGTGGCGTTGGAGACGAGACCGCTGCACACGGCGGATGAACTCCGCCATTTTGACACGACCACTATGATCAGGTGTTCCGTGCCGATTGCACCGCGAGCGAGGAAGCAACGCAGACGTAGTAAGCTGCTGGTCTGTCATGATATGAAAGGAGGGTACCAAGAAGACCGATTCAAACAGGGCTGTGACAACTTTGATGCCTACCGATTCTACCAGTGGGATTTAGTCGATACGTTCGTGTACTTCGGACATGCTCTTGTGTGCCCTCCACCCACTGGGTGGATCGCTGCTGGTCATCGTCATGGCACCCGAGTTTTGGGTACTTTCCTGACTGAGGGCGAGCAGGGTACGAAACTGTGCACGGAACTGTTCCAGGATGCTCAGTCGGCCGAGGTAAGCTTACGAGAAGCGAGTCGTCGAATACGTACCTAAATGTATGACTAATCCCTTGTTAACACGTAGATATTTGCTTCGAAGCTGGCTGCTATCGCTTGGCACGGCGGATTCGATGGCTGGCTCATCAACGTGGAAAACGAAGTCCCTGCTGAGGTCGTGGCTTTCATTGACGTGTTTTTGCGCACTCTCCGCAAGGGGATGCAGCTTCAAAATCCGCTGGCGCATGTCGTGTGGTATGGAAGTCTCTCCAGGTTGGGCAAACGCAAGCCAAACGTTCGCCTAGACGAAGCGAGCGCCGATTTCTTTAGTAATGTCGATGCGTTCTACGCAGACTACGGATGGGCGCCTGACGACGCAAAGTTTTCAGCTGCATTCGATTTGGATCGTCGTTACGCTGTGTATATGGGAATCGATGTGTTTGGCAGGCACAATATGCTCGGTGGAGGCAAAATGAACTGTGGTGAGCCGCTTCGTTTGGCGTGGAACTCAGGAGTGTCTGCTGCTCTCTTTGCTCCTGGATGGACGCATGAGTGTTACCAACACGAAGAGCAAGAAGACTTCATTATTGTCGAGAACCGCTTTTGGCAAGCTGTAAGGGATAGCTGGAAAGTGAAGAGTCCGTGCTACGACGCGTTGGGTGGGCAGAATTGCCTGTACACGGCGTTCAACATTGGCCGTGGTGTCGGTGTCTGGGCAGAGGGGAAACGTGTGGGGACTTCCACGTGGTCCAACATGACGGAGCTGGATGTACAACCAGACCAGGCGCTGCATGTTGGCAACGTCGTGGCTACTGCTACAGGGTCGATGAAGGCTGTCATCTCGCATGACACTGCCTTCCAAGGAGGAGCATGCGTGCAGTTTCAGGTAAGAATCAATGTGTATCGTGCTGCATGTCTAGCTTGGCTATCATTACTAAGCTGCATTATTTGTACGATAGGGCCAATTGGTTGGACGGGAGAAGTCGTACTTCAAGCTCTTTGACGTGGACATCGAGTTCTCGCCGCGCCGTATCATGGAGATTTCGTATACGACTGCAACACGCGAGGAATCGGTGTGCCTGCTGGTGTTGACAGTTTGTCCGGGCCTCGATCGTGCTACCCACTACGTGATCCTGCGTTCGATGGACGACTCCGGCCCAGACTCTGGAGATAACCGTGTAGACCATAAGAAATCCTTGTCAACAGTTGCCAAGGCTTCTTTGGAGAAGCATTTCTACCTGCCAGTGTCTACAGAATTTTTCGACGTCGAGGGCGTCAATTCTGAAGCTGTGCATGGAATCACCGCTGACGGGTGGTGCAAAAAGACGTACCGCTTGGGTGGTCAGCTTTGGGACCAAAAACACATCGTCGAGATTGGGGTGCTGTGCACCAAAAAATTGAGGAAAGTACCCGGTGAGCGCGAAGACTACCTGGCTTACATTGGCGAGGTCTGTGTGATCGGAAGCAGTGGCAAACCTGCGGTGAAAGCGGTGCACTGCGACGTTCACAGTCAACCAAAATGGTGTGAAAACGCGAGGCTCACGTCCTTCCAGCGCAATGATGCCCTATCCGTATCGTTCGGAGTGGAATGGAGCTTTGCACCGGACGGACTTCCCGTGCGCTACGTCTTGGTTTTTGCTCGCACCACAGACAGCGAGCGGCTTTTCTTGGGCAAAAGCTTTGAAACTACTTTTTGGGTGGATAAGTGCTCGTGGCAGCAGGGCCCGCTTGGAGACGAAAGGGCCACGTCGTCGTCGCCGCACTCGTCGGTTCGCCTCACGATCGAAGTGCAGAGTGTTTCTTGGGCGGGACAGAGTAGTACGAGCATCTGTCAACTGCATTTGGAAGAGAGCGGTTAATAGAGTGACGCGTGGAAACCTCGATACTCCGACCTGGGCGAGGTTGTAGAGGTCTATGGATAAATACAGAGTAAGCCGCAGTTTAGAGGATGGCGCTGTTGAAATGGTGTTTCCTGCTGTGGGAGTAACGACAGTAACAACCTGGCAAGTAACCTCGACTTATCAAGCAACGTTCACCGTGCTGGCGATACGGTAGCAGCGCAATTTTTTGCAATCGTGATCCCGCCCCATTGCCGCGAATTCAGCAGCAACCGGTTGACGTGCAACTCGATTGCGTTGCCGACGGGACTGGTGGAGCACAGCTATACATGTATTTCGAAATCTGCTCTAGGCCGCGATGGGCTAGGCCATATAAAGTCTCCGCCTCGAGACCCTCGGACGACGTGGTGATGGCGAAGTGATCTACCGCGGCCGTTGCGACCTGCGCTGGGCTACTTCGAGTGTCTGGTGTTTGTGTGTCCGCCTGACCGCGACGTGGCCGACTTCTTGTTGGACCTGGGGTCAAACGAGCAGTATCCGTACAAGTACGAGGGTGAATCCCATCGCACTTCCCTACTGGTGGTAATCGTCAGACACGTTGGTCGGGGCAGCAGCATCGAAACCACCATGCACCTTATGGATAGTGCTGTCGAGCACTTGCGGTGATCTGAATTCGTTCATTCAGGTCACCGCAAGTGCAGTGCATCACAATTGGTACAACCCTTAGACAGGAATAGAATGTACTTCATGTATCACTACTGAGGGGATTGTCGGAAGTCAGTCATCAAAATACACGTGGTCACCAACAGGGGTAGGTTCTCCTGCCAAACCAGTTAGAATGACTAAAAACGGCTAACGTGCATTTCGCATTTCAGTGTTAGAAGTCAAAACATGCCGTAATGGATGCAGCATTCCTGTCAGAGTTATCGGAGCTTCTGGGGGATTCGGCAGAAGCTCGATACGATGCAGTGGCGACTCGCGGTCAAGAAGGGCTTCTGCTTGCCAGTCATCAGCTCGAAGCGGAGACGGAGGCGTTGCTGTTGTCGTGTAGTCAAGAGACTTCAGATGATGGCATGGCACAGCTAAACGACACGAGTCCAACTGAGGTGGCGAGGGGCCGCGAGCAACTGGTGGAGCGACGCAAGACCCGGAAGGACAACGCTAACAAGAGGCGACGCAAGTACAACAAGAAAGTTGAGGATGAGAGAAAACTCCTGAAGCAACAGGAGCAGGAGTTGTCGAAGGAGCTGGGCGAGTTGCAGGCCAAGCAAAGTGAAAACAAGTGGCTACTGGAGAAGACCAAGTTGATACTCGTTTGGCAAGCCATCGCCACGCGTCAACTGCAAGGTCGGCTCGTGGTTGAGGCGAAACGACGTCGGCTTCGGGACCTTGTCGTACGCCGTACGAAACTGGTTCAAGTGCTCGGCGAGAAGATGCACGAACATTTGCATTCGAACGCGGCTCTGCTAGACGACGGTACTTCGGAGGAAAGTGCGACGTTGTTGGAGCCGAATGACTCGGTACTTTTTGAAAGATATCTGGCGGAAGCAGGCGCGGCGTACGAACAAATTGACAACGTCCTACGCGCATGGCGTGTAGACGAAGCTCCGTTGGCTTCCTGTAGCCCAGATCCGAAGTACTTGCGTGATGGAGAGCTGGAGTACGTCGAGAAGTTTGATGTGCAGCTCGTCCCTTTCCCCTTTCAGCAGACCGGTGGTGGTGTGTGGCAATCCATGCGCCTGTTCTATCGGACCAAGGGTTCGCGTCGCCAACAATTCAAAAGCGTGGCAGACCCGGAGAACACGATCGCCTACAAATTTGAGGTGGAAGGTCGGAATGAGTCAGGTAAACTCTCTAACGTGCTGGTCTGGTTGGTAGTTTAGAGGCGTGTCGAACCTGGACGAACGGTGATTTTGTGGCGAGTAAGTACCCAACTCGAGGGAAATCTAAGCATGCACGCCGACGAAAACAGTTGGTTCGTTGTACGTCCGACGGACGCGAAGACCCGAAGTGTTGTAGATATGCCTACTGCAATCTTCACCTTCGTACGCTTCATACCTGGAGGTGCTGCCACCGGCGTCGGTGATGGAGTTGGAAAATTCTTGCAAATGGCAGAGTCTACGGGCTACGAAGGTAGATCCGAGGTAATTCGCATGATGGAATCGCTAATTCTCGATGACTCGCGCAGCACCCAGCTTTAGAAGCAAGCGCAATGCTGCATACCGGTAAATGATTTGAAGGGGGCCCAGGGCGCTGGTTGCTGATGGAGATGTGATAAGAAAGGGGATTTATCAGCCTAGAGGCTGGTATGAGGACGAAATCGAGACTCGCCAACTCGGTTCCATTTGCCACGATGCCTTGTATACTAGCTTGATCTATAGCTTCTCGGCATATCCATTACTAGGTGTTGAAGCCAATTATATACTGTTCAAAGCATGTATTTTGCTCCTTTTCACTGTTCAAATTATTTTTATCTGTCAAAGCCGGTCGCGCTCGGGGGGAGCACTACATCCGCCCCT
>KQ473489.1:0-16431 GCA_001314375.1 Phytophthora podocarpi
TATGAAGTCCTTTCCGATTGCTCGCTTTGTTTGTTTGCGAGACTGCCGTAGAAGATGTTCCCAGCACGTAAGGATTTCTACTTGGGGCCACACCGATTCTAGCGCTGACGCGATGGCATCGGAATGATCGATGCTTGCACTCCGAACGCAAACATCTACATCGTAAAATACTTTCGCGTACTTGACTAACGCACGAAAAAATTGTTCGTATGCAAACGTGGTCTCCGTTCGCACGAACATGTACAGCCAAGGTCGAAATCTTTGGACAAACCCCGAATCTGCAATCTCCACAGAAATTCCCCCACAATCGACTAGAGTCCACCCGCCGAAATGGATACTATATGTTCCGTCAGTTGACATAACCAGCTCAGACCCTTGATCGCGCACTGCTTGGCGAGCATTAGTGAACAGGGCCCGCGTCGTAACGATCATACCCATCGAGGCAACCTGGCGATCAACATCCGAACAAGTATGTTCAAAATCATCGAGGGCGATCAGTGAATTCATGCCGGTTACGTTGTTTTCGTCAACACTGTGGTAGGTAACATGATCCTGACATATTTTCAGAGCAGTCCAATTCCGCATCGTAGCAAACTTGTTCATCTCCCATCCGCCGCTTGCGTTCTTCTTCAAATATGCCTTTCGGTTTTCCAACTTACGAACTACAGGTACATGCAGCAGCATGTTCGGCTCTCGCGTGTACTTGAAGAGCAAAATGTTTCTCACTCGCCCAGCCGACATCCCCAACCTTAGCAGTACATCAATCTCTGGCTTCAGCACTGCAGAAATACAGCGGTCAGGAAGACGCACGCGAGCACCACAGTGTTGGCTTCGTTGTAGAAGTTAGTAGCGGAACGAGTTTTCATCAGCTCGATGTGTAGCTAATTTTAGTTGATGATTGCAGCCAACATGCGAACGACACTGGTACTCCTTCCCCAGTACGAATGGAGATAAGTATCTAGTTCGATAGGTGAAGACGAATCCATTCAAGCTGTGAAGGTTTTGCTCCGCCTCACCCAATGTGTTGTAGTATCCAACACTGCTGTAAACATGTTTAGCCGCGACAACTGCAAATTGATGTGTGATGGCTGCACCAGCGTCTTCTGAATCATTTCCAAAGTCGAGAAAGCTGTCGATATCTGTGTCAGCCTCCTCTACGCCTACCAAAGTTGTAGAAGAACCCATAACGCCGTCAGAACTCTCTTGCAGACTAGGCACGTCTAAAGAAGCGTCGTGGTCACCGTCATACTCCAACACGACGGTCGTGTCGATTTCATTGCCGGAAAAGGTCGCCTCCGTCTCCATGGTTTTGAACTTTGTGGGGTTGGTCTTCTTGAAGGGAGAGAAGAATGAGAGTCAGAGGGCTGCCTCGATAGCTTAAGCTAAACCTCCATCACTACTAGCCGTGCTCAATTCCGACTGGCATTGCTGAAAATAGATGGCACGACTTCAGCGCTGATAAGCTGTTGGACGAGGGGTACTAATCGTGGCAACAGATCTTATCATACCAGTAACAGGAATTCAGCACAACACATGATCAACAGCCGTTCAGCAAATGAACAACAGATATTAATTAACACCCTCGGCGCTCGACGTACACGTATTTTAAATACACCTAAAGACAATCCGGCTAGAGAGGCTAAGCGCATGCTACATGGTACTAACAAACAGCAAGATGGAGCGACGACCCGCCTCCGACTTGCAAACTGTAGTAAAAGACATCGATTGTAGTCAGCTATTCTCTGACAGCAAAAACAATGCAGAACCACTGCGACAAATCCCAGGGAACCAACAGAGATACAGAAAAGACAAAACGATCTAGCGTGGGGAAAGAGACCCGAACTGCTCCGCGGTGCGATCGAGAGTTTCGAGCAGCAGCGCAGTGAACTTTGTTCAGCCATGCCAACAAGAGGTGATGTCTCGGATGTGGTGGCAGATTACTTTCGCCTTCAACCACGGAATTCGGATAGGATGACGATCCACAAAAGCACCGGAATGACATGCCCCAGCAAGCTCCACGATACTACGAATGAGCAGCGTGTGTGTTTCACCTCCAAAGCAAGAGAGGAGTTGCAGTGTGGTGTCTGGTAACTTGATAAAACGTTTGGGTCTACGAAAACTCTTTGAGATAGTCACCACCTGCGTACTCTCCAAATGTCAGCTCAAGATGCCCGCCATTACCTCACGCCAGTCAGTTCTGCACCTTTGGCTCATTTCAAGTGAGTCGACCAAACTTGTCGGAGCAGGCAGAGTCCCTAACACACGTAGCACCTCGGAGTAACTTCAAGTGAGATGGAGCGAGCTCCATTTTCGAACACCAGTTTGCATGAAATCGAGCTGAGCGAGCACTGTATTTTAAAAGATCGCAAGGCTCGCCTCTGCGTCTGTACCAGCAGGTGAATGTACAACGAACCAGTGTATTTGGCTCATCAAGATGTCCAGCGCATCCGTCGGACCAGATTCATCGCCAAAGTACCTCTTTGCTGATTAAAGGAAGACTAAACAGAGGATCCAGGCTCACCACGGCATCTTGGTGATCTCTCAGTATCCACCCATTCTACAATTTACGCCAAGCCCCAAAACGCCACTAAACACCAAGCTATACCCGTCGACATGTTCAAGGATCTACTCGTCGCCGCTATTGTCGCGCTCATGACCGTGCAAGCTGCAGTCGTCAGCCACGACCAGGTTGTGCCGTTCACGCAACCTACACCAACGTCCGTTTCCCAGACTGCCGGGGTCAAGTTCAAGCCGCAGCTTCACATCACGAACGGCTGCCACCCTTACCCTGCAGTCGATGCGGACGGTAACACCAGTGGCGGCCTCAACCCGACGGGTTCGTCTAGTGCCGGATGCAAAGGTTCGGGCTACGGCAGCCAGATTTACGGACGTTCGGCCTGGTACAACGGAGTCTGGGCCATCATGTACTCCTGGTACTTCCCCAAGGACTCACCGTCTTCGGGTTTTGGTCACCGCCACGACTGGGAGCACATCGTTGTGTGGCTAAATAACCCGTCGGTGTCCAGCCCGGAAATTCTCGCGGTCTCCACTTCAGCCCATAGCGGGTACACCGTCTACTACCCGCCGAGTTCCGCCTACTTGAACGGCAACAGCGCCAAGATCGACTACTACAGCGTGCTACTCATCAACCACGCCTTCCGGATGACGTCGGATAGCGGCGAGACGCAAGACTTGATCATGTGGGATCAACTGACCGATGCGGCCCGAACTGCACTCGAAAACACGGACTTTGGCGACGCCAACGTGCCGTTCAAGAACGCCAACTTCGAGACCAAGCTCGCGAATGCCTGGTACAAGTAAGCAAGTTGCGAGCTGTAGGCTATGCCTATTGCTAAATACTACACTCTATCGCCATTGCTGTCCTTAAGTTTTGCGTGTGGCAACCGCTCGTAGTTTGCTAGTATTTTAATGCTACCAGCACAACAAAAAGCAAATGATGGAAGGCGAGGATGGAGCAATCATACTTCAACCTGGACATCTTGATGAGCTGCGACTTGAAGGAGTCAAAATCTTGCCTTTGTGCCTACAATCCACTCGAGCGGGAAAGCGCAGCATCGTTTCATAAGTGTTCAATCAAACATCCAGACGGGAAAACGTTGACCCCCGAAGAGTAATCCAAGCATCCCACGAGCTGTCCGGGAGCAGAGCTCGCAGGAACGAGCTTGAGCAGCTAAAATCTCACGAGCGCGCTCATCAGGTTTTAAGTGCTCTCATGCCTATCCGATTTCAGAGGGGAGCGTTAATGGCTGCTCGTTATTGAGCCACGCACACACGTTGATTGGTTAAAACTCGACCGACGGTTTGAATCTGCTCGCCAACGTCGTATTTAAGCGAGTGAGCCGAAAAACCTAGCTCGCTAAACGAGCAGAGCTTTGCAATTTACCTTGCGGGCCTCTCTGCTCGTGGGAGGCTTGGAGTAATCTGCCGCCACGAACAATTCCTCTGCTACACAGCTTATTATCGGTCGTGGCATCTCTTTTTACTGTTCGATTGCTAGTGCAACGTACTTGAAATGCTTGAAATGCCGTAAGCTATTAATAGAAACGATTTGGTCCAAGGCAAATGCAATGATGCTTTCGTCCACCATGGCGGCAGAATCTGCCGGGCAGATTAGCGGTCGTCGCCTGCATTATTGAAATCCACCGACTGACTCACCGACTTCAGTGTGTGTTGCTGTGCGCACGATTGCATGACTTCTGCAGTCTCAGTGCTGCTTCGCGTTCACATGCTCTCTGGTCTCACAGCTCACAGCTTTCATTCTCGAATTTACTTGGTTTGCCACAACAGCAAGTTTCCAGGATGAAACTCCGCTCCACTATCATCGCCGTGCTCGCTTCTTTCGCGTATGCGAACGCTGCTGTCATCTCTCACGACCAAGTTGTGCCGTTCGACCAGCCGACACCTACAACCGCTTTGCAAATTGCTGCCGTCAAGTACAAACCCCAAATTCACATCAGCAACGGTTGTCACCCGTACCCTGCTGTCGACAAGACCGGCAATACGAGTGGTGGGCTGAGCCCTACTGGAGGCGAGAGTGCCAAGTGCAAGGGCTCCGGCTCCGGTACTCAAGTCTACGGCCGCGCCGCCAAGTACCTACGCCTTCATGTACTCTTGGTACATGTCCAAAGACGAAACTCTGAATGGGTTGGGGCACCACCACGACTGGGAAGCTTGCGTTGTATGGGTCGACGACATCGCAGCCTCCAGTCCAAAGATTGTGGCGCTCTCTGCTTCTGCTCACAGCGGATACAACAAATACTACCCGCCGAGTTCCTCCTACTTCAGCGGGAACAGTACTAAGATCGACTACTCCTCGAGCTACATCGTTATCGACCACTCGCTGTCCGCTACTTCGAATGCCGGTGAGACGCAGCCACTGATCATGTTGGATCAACTAACGGATGCGGCACGAACGGCGTTGGAAAACACGGACTTCGGTAGCGCGAATGTGCCGTTCAAGGATGCAAACTTCCAGACCAAGCTCGGTAACGCTTACTACGCCTAGGACATAGCAGGTTTTGATTGTATGAAGTGTTGTTCTGTGTCAAATTGATAAACTTCTACTTGGAATCTCAATATATTCATCTTGTCGGATAATCAAGCTGCAGCGTCGACTGACTCACAAGGCTGCCCTTCAAGATTCAAAGCCTTGCATTACTGGTCGGGCACATGTCCGTTCTTGCCCGCGCCCGGACAACACTTTGACGCGCTGACAGGAATGTGTTTGCATCATGACAAAAGCCAATGCTGGTGGCTGTTCTCAGGCTCGCAGGCGTGGTCTAGCTATTTGCTACTTGCTGCACGAGCAAGCAGGACTGGCATTCTCTAACTCGCTCCATCGACCACAACCAGCCCTTCACTATGAACCTTCGCTCTGTAGTCTTCGTTTGCCTTGCGTCCCTCGCCTGTGCTCAAGCTGATGTCATCGCGCACGACTCCGTGGTGCCTTTCGCGCAGCCTACCCCCACGACGATACTGCAAACGGTTGCTCTCAAGTTCAAGCCCCAGATCTACATCAATGACGGATGCCATCCGTACCCCGCGGTTGATGAGGACGGCAACACTAGCGGTGGACTTGCGCCCACTGGCTCCGAAAGCGCTGGCTGCAAGGGATCCAGCTACGGTAGCCAAGTCTACGGTCGTGCGGTCGAGTACGAGGGTGTGTACGCCTTCATGTACTCGTGGTACATGCCCAAGGACGAAACCCTGCCCGGCCTCGGTCACCGCCACGACTGGGAGGCATGCGTCGTGTGGCTTGACTCGCTGGATACGCAAAATATCGTCGCGCTCTCTGCGTCGGCTCACAGCGGCTACAACGTCTACTACCCCCCGAGCTCGAGTTACTTGGATGGTAACAGCGCCAAGATCGAGTACTCGTCTAGTTACATTGTGATCGACCACTCTCTATCGGCGACTTCAACTGCGGGCGAAACGCAGGACTTGATCATGTGGGACCAGTTGACGGACGCGGCTCGGACAGCACTCGAAGACACGGACTTTGGCAGCGCCAACGTGCCGTTCAAGGAGGCCAACTTCGAGACCAAGCTCGGCAACGCCTACTACGTCTAATTTCTAGCTGGTGATCAACGTACATATGCGAGTAATGTATAGGATGAAACCTCGAGGTGCTCTCGAGACAGTTGAAATTCAACTGTCAACTTGAATGCGACGTGTTGATACTTTTTGAATCTCGTTCGCTAATCGCGCCCTGGTCGTGTGAGTAATGCTTATCCGTACGCTTGAAGATTGGTTCCGGCTTCAAGCAGACGTAGGTAAACTTGTCGTAGCCCAGCGTACGCGTGCCTGAATGATGTCTGCTTCGGATCAAGAGTATTGGACAAACAAGATGGACAAGATTCGCCTTAGCATGGCGCTGTTCATGCAAAGCAGGCAGCAGCCGAAGTGACGAGTCAAACCTGCAGCTGTTTCACCTCGGTTTCGCAGCAAGCCGATGGTATTTTGAAGTCAGTATCTAGGTTTATATGATGCGTCATGGGCTAATCCAATTGGTGAGAGCTTTACTACAGCCGACGAAGGCGCCGGGGCAAGAATCTTGCACTGTGAGGTGTCATCTTTATCATCCTACGTCCGTTCTCTGCTAAGCGAACTGTTAAAACTGCTGGGTAAACTGCACGGTCAAGATACTCGATCATTCTTGGCCGCCGCCTGACCGATATGCTTGGAGTCAATCACCACGCAGTAGAGACCACTCGGTGCGGATACTCGGTGGGGATGGGTTTTGTATGGTGGCTTATATCATCCTCGTATTGCTACGTCGCCAACAATTCCGTCACCTAGCACACTGCGCTGCACAAACTGCACCTCATCCAGCCAACATGAACCTCCATGCCATTCATTGCTACTCTCACCGGTGTCCAAGCTGTCGTCATTGACCACGATGCTGTCGTCCCGTTCGCGCAGCCGACGCCCAACACTACCGTCCAGTCAGTGGCTATCAAGTTCAAACCACAGGTCATCATCAACAATGGATGCCACCCGTACCTCGCTATTGACGAGGATGGCAACACGAGCGGCGGTCTGAAGCTGACAGGGTCCCGGAGTGCCAATTGCAAGGGATCTGGCTACGGAAGTCAGATTTACGGTCGTGCCGAGGAATATGAAGGTGTCTACGCTGTCATGTATTCCTGGTACATTTCGAAGGACGAGACTTTGCATGGTGTCGGCCACCGTCATGATTGGGAAAACTGCGTCGTGTGGCTGGACGACATCACACTGGACGAGCCGAACATCGTGGACCTCTCAGCGTCTTACCACAGCTCCTACCTGTACTACTACCCTCCTGATTCAGACTACTTGGACAGTGACAGTGTCAAGATCGAGTACTCGACCAGTTGGATTATCCTAGACCACTCGCTATCGGCTACTTCGACGCCAGGTGAGACGCAGGACTTGATCATGTGGGACCAGTTGACAGATGCTACGCGTTCGGCGCCGGAAGACACGGATTTTGGTAGTGCCAATGTGCCGTTCAAGGATGCGAACTTTGCGACGAAGGTTACCAAAGCTTACTACGCCTATTAGTAACTTGGTGAGTTACTCTACGGCTACCTACTGTAGACACAGTTTGCATTAAGCTTGTCATACCATTGAAATGATATAAACAAAACCCCTATATATTTGTTCTACGGCTTCATCTAAAACGGCCAAGCCTTGTCCAGCTTTCCAGAGAACCAGAAATCGGTCATCGGCATGAGCGCACTTCCGAAATCCGTCGAACTCAATGAATTTCTAGCAGCGTCCGTTAACTGGTCCCACATGATCAAAGGCTGGTATTCACCTCCCTTCTTAGTGAGACTCAACTCGTGGTCTAGCGGCCACACGCTCTCGTAGTTCAACAGGACGCTTGTGCCATTCAGCGAACCTGCCGGGACCGTGGTCGTCTTTGCGTAGCCGGAGTGAGAAGATGCTGCGACGCCGATGATCTTTGGCTCGGCAACATCCGGGTTGTCAATCCAGATGACCGCGTGCTCCCAGTCGTGGCGATGTCCCAGGTCAAAAGACGCCATGTCTTTCGGGAAGTACCACGCGTACATGATAGCCCACACGTCACTGTGCCAACCCGAGCGTCCGTACACCTGCGAACCGAGGCGTGATCCGTTGCATTTACCGCTAGGTGCTCCAGTGTTTGACAGGCCACCACCAGTGTCGCCAGCTTCGTTCACGGCAGGGTACGGATGGCATCCGTTGGAGATGTGGAGTTGTGGCTTAAACTTGACGGCCGCCTTCTCAGAGATCGTGACGGGGTCAGGTTGAGTAAAGGGTGCGACTTGGTCGTGGCTGAGGACTACACTTGTGGCCTGGGATGCTAGCGCAGCAAACACAGTGGCAATGAGTAAAGCGGTGGTCTTCATCTAGTCTAGCAGTGACCTTGGTGAATTGTGAGCACGAACTGGGGAAATTGATAATACCGTAGTCAGCGCAGGAGCGAATGGCAAAGCGGCGCTACAGCTTCAGGTGTAAGCTTACCGTTAAGTGCTTATATGCACACAAACAATGTTGACGGAAGGAATACAGTTTTTGTTCGGCAGCGATTTTCCAGGATATAAGTTCGTATGTGCTTTCCCACAGAAATGTATAGTAATGTGCATCAGTAAGTAACCACTGATATATACCCAAAATGAAAGGTTATTGTGGTACTAAATGCTCTTTAACTTAATATTTGTAAACAAATAGCTGTGAATTTGTATAAGTTCTTAAGATTAAAGTGTAAATCCGTTCCAAATTGACGCATACTACTGTAAAATGTATTACGTTTTCGCGGCACCCAAACTGTTACGTGCATGTACTGTACAGTTTAACCCGGATACTATAGAAGGGAGGGAATAATAAAGACTGCACTGATACCAGAATCACGCAGGTTTAACATAAAGGCAAATGCACTGGTCGCTAGTGCACACCTGGACTATCTGTGCGAGGTAAATTTCTGATCGCAGTTTTACATTTTCTGGGGAATACTGTAGTTGCACTCCCTAGTCTCTATCGTCGGGCTCAGGCATGTGTACCGGTATCTACTGAAAAGTTCTGCCCTGCCTATAGACTATAATAGTTATCGCTGCAGCATCTACATGTATCTAGGCGTTAAAGGTAGCGCCAGCAACGCTATTTTTGTGCTGGATAGGTACAGTGCGGGATGTATAATTGTGATACTTGACGCCGAGGAAGTTCTGGCTTTACAAGCATCACGCCGTAATTGTTTTCTTGCGCCTCACCACCTTTTTAAACAAGAGAGTGGTTAGAGTACCCGGCTGGAGCATCTCCCTACGAAGGGATGATTTGTGCCCTACACCTGGCCGCAAAGATTTGCACCCGTACAGCGTATACAGTATACCACTGCACCCTCTCGAATCATTCATTCCGAGAACCGACCGTTAACCTGAACAAGATGGAGCTAGGGCAGCGCACGGAGCACACGGCGATGAAGCGACGCCCTCCGCAATGTGAACTTAGCGACAGCGACGAGGAGCAGGCGGACGACATCAGCTGGTCGCGATCGGAGCAGTCCAGTCACTCAATTAGACGGCAGGCTACTTCCGACGAGTCCAGCCACTCGGATAGACAGCAACTTAACTCCGATGAGTCCGGCCAGTCGAGTCGTTCGGGGGTACCGAATCCCAGCGATCAGGAAGATATTGATAGTACATCGGGGGGGGGCGATATGGAGGGCACTCCGCTGGAGCACACGCAATTTGAATCTTGGGATGCGTTCTTCACTTAATTAAGCGATTACCAGAGCCAAACCAGGTACTATATTTGCTGTTCGTCTCAGCTTCGCTTAACACAACTAACTGTGTACTTGTTCAGATGTTTCGCGTCCGTACAAATAACAGTGTTCAAGACAGGAACAGCAAGATCAAGAAAATGATGTCTTCTGCACCACCAATTCCAGAAGTATGGGGGCAATACGCGAGGACGCTGGTGTGCACGCACGCAGGACAGTACAAGTCCAGAGGCAAGGAAAAGCGACAACGACAGGAGACTAGAGCAAAGGAGGGTAAAGCTCAGGTGAGTTGGCTTAGTTGGGTTGAGTCGGGTTGATTTGGGAAAAGCTAACTCTAAGGTGCCGTACGCATCTGTAGATCAACATCTGTGTGAAAGTGATCAACAAGTCTCCGCTCACGTTTGCTGCATGCGTAACCAAGTGCAAGGTGCTGCATACCCACCCTTTGAACGCGAGAACCTATCAACAGTATGCGATGACGCGGCTGGCAATTGAACCGGAGGTTATGAATACCGTCAATGTACTCCGGAAAGCTGGAGCGAAAAAAAGAGTATCATGAAGTACATTCACGACAACTCCGTCTGTAAGCCGACGACGCGAGATGTTCACAACCTTATCACGGCTCTGAAGGCACGTGATCAAGGCTCGAGTACGAGTGCCTCTAGACTCAAGAAATGGATGATTGAGTATTGTGACGAGCCGGGAAACGTTGGACGTATATCTGTTGATCGAGTGGGGGTTAAGGTACGTCAAGTTACAAGTTCCCGTACGAACCAGTCATGCTAACACGAGATGATTACGTGTTCATACCCATTAGAAAATCGCGACTTGCATTACATTGCAAACAAAACATATGAGAGCCATGTTCGAACGATTTCCCGAAGTCCTTCTCACGCTACCCATGACACAAATTCATTGAAGTACAAGGTATTTTCGCTAATGGCACACGACTCGTTTGGAAAGGGGCAATTTGTTCAGCATTCGGTTCTACAAAATGAGCGTTGGCCGACGCTTCTTACTGCTCGTTATGAATTCAAAACGAACAACCCATCATGGACCAAGCTGCAGTCTGTCATTATCGACAAAGATTTCACTGAGATATCAGTGATAAAGGCTGTGTTTCCGGATGTGCGGCTTCTATTGTGTCAGTTCCATGTGATCAAGTACCTTCGCGAGGAAATCGCGTCTGCGGACTATGGTTTCAATGCTTGGCAAAAGCAGCAGTTGAAGAGTGTGGTGAACTTGTTAGTTTACGCGAAGACTGAGCGGGAGTACGAAAAGCATCGTAGATATATGCGTCACCTTGTCTATATTGGACTACAAGCTAGATCAAGTCGTGCCGTACCCGACTTCAATGCAGTGCCCGATTCGAGCAGTAACTTACCCGACTCTAGTACAGTGCCCAACTCGAGTGGCGCCGTACCTGACTCTAGTGCAGTGCCCGACTCGAGTGGTGAAGCTGTTCATCCGTTTGAGAGTTACTTCACGAATAATTGGGACAAATACCAGGATCTCTGGTGTGCATACACGCGGCAGAATGCGGTTACGCTTGGTAATAACACTAACAATCGTTTGGAGTCATCTTGAAGCAACTCAAGGATCTTATGAATGGATTCATCGGATTAGACAAATGCATTGCGTCTGTAATGTACTACCAAATTCGGAAGGAGCAGCGTTTTCTGGACCGCGCGTTCAAGACGGTAGTGGTCCAGCATCCCAAATACGACCGCGAAATGGCACAAATTGCCAATCTTGTGAGCGCGCATGCAGCTGAATTGATGTACAACCAGTACGAGTTTGCACTTGGGCGTGGGAATTATAGCTTTTATGAGCCACTCCCTGGAGTATTTCACATCCAGAGCAGCTCGTACGAGCTCGATGCTCTGGACGAACCTCATTTGCAGTACACGGTTATTAGACATAATTGGGAGTGCTCATGTTTATAGGCGGCTTTTGCCATCTCGCCATGTTTTTTATCTGCGAAAGGCTTTGGAAATGGAAACTGTGATCTATATGCAGTTTCTACATCCAAGATGGCTTCTATCCACCATTCGCTCGGAAGAGACTGTCTCAAATTATTCCTGTCGATCGTTTGCTGTTGAAACTGTTCGTCGAGATGATGAAACGCCATGGGACTCCAATCACAAGTACCGCGAGGCTAATCGGCTAGCAAGTTGTATTAGCGACTCGATGAGCAGTCTGGAGATGCGGGAATATCGGACCGCACTAAGTGCACTGCAGAAGGTGTTGCGATTATTTGAGGAGAAAGCTTTCGCGAAACTGGAAAAATAGTAGGAAGTACTAATTCTCACCAAATCGTAGGCAGCCAAGATACTGCTGAACACAATTTGGTAGATGACCATCATCTCGCTCCGGATGATGAGCAGTTCGAGTACTCTAAGCCGGACGTGCACCCGACTGACGTAGCAGAAACCCCGACTCAGGCGACTGAAGTAGCAGCGAACACAACTCAGCCCGACGTACACCCGTCTGATGCAACCAGAGAAAGAGTGCTGACACCCGTGTGCCTGACATCCCGCAATGAAGCTGTGAATGATACGACTATTGACTTTGATATTGTCAGCCCTCCTAAGAGTAGGGGAAGGCCGAAAGAGAAACCAAAGGCAAAAAACAGAAACGAAACAGTGCAATCGAGATGGCCAGAGACGACTCAGAACTGCATGATCAACAATTAAGTCTCGCGTCAATTGCCGATTGCGTCCTCCACGCAAGCTACCAGTCCGGATCGACATTTCTTCGCAAATTTTCTATTTTCGTGTTCACTAACAAGCCCAAAGCACCAATTGCGAAGCAATTATTCAAACTGAACAAGCCACTGACTAACCCCGAAGACATTACGCGCATCTTTTCCAAGATACAGCTAAAACGATGCAGTGAGAAAGTGACACAACTCCAAGGTAAAACTTCTGGTCTGGCAGAGCCAGATATCGCACTCGAGATTATTTGTGTAGGGACTTATGCCACATGCACTCTCAATATCATGGGGTCGTGGCACAATGCATGTGCAGCTATTGAATTGGTGGAAAAGGCTCTACGCTGGATTGACACGATCGATTTCGACCTCGCTGTGGAACCAGAATTAAGCGCAACAAAGAATCAACAGATGAAGTGCAAGATCAAATCCTTACGTCTGTTGTCGGATGAGGTAAGAGAAGCTTTGTATAGTTTCAACCCAGATATCGAAGCAAAATACTGACAATTATGTACTGTTGATGCAGATTCAGATACTAGATCTTGCTGGCAGGAGCAGTATTGGCGACTCCACCTTGCAGGCAATTGCCATCAAACTTTTCAGCGCTAACCCCGATATCATGTTGTTGGACCCATCGCTCGTTGGTGTCGTCATTGATAGTACAATCACTACCAGCGGAATTTCGCTTAAGATTGCCCTGTCAAACGTGTCAACGAACAAGGTGGANGCGAGATTTTCATGTACGATCCGATGAGTTCCAGCTACATGGTCAGCGTCAGGGCAGTTGCCCAGATAGTAGCTCTGAATTTGCAGGAAGCAAATGAGAGGCGGTATCGAGTGCAGCTGTACCAGTCAGAATTTGGGGTTCAAGTGGATAGCTACAACTGTGGCATGTACGTCCTCCTAGCATGTGAGGTATTTTCTGGAGCAAAGAAACTGAACGTTGTAGACAGAAAGAGGTTGCAGTATCTACGCTACAGATACTTGTGCATGTGCTTATAAATACAGCGTTTCATATCGGTTCGTGGTTGCTACACACAGTTCGTAAAAATATCACGCATGAATTTGGCTTTGCAAGGCTGAGAGAGATTGACGCACCAGCATCAACAGGCTGATCGCGACAAACTGCAACTTATCTCAGCCCGACTCAGCCAGACTTAACCCGACACAACCCGACCTGGGCACCGTCTGAGTTCACGTGACGTCATCAAGGCTGCATCGAACTTGACGTCCACCACATCCTTGTAACTAGCATGCCGCTTTTTGTCCGTTGAGTGTACCGACATTGCACCTCTCCAACTTTCTTATCCGGCAATATGTATACTTTCTCTCCCACCTCACGCTGGCTTTTTTTCAGTCGGGCTCGATCTGGTTTATTCGTGTTCGTTTGGGCACAATAGGCTCGTCACATTCCCAGCCGGGTGCAGTAACACGTGCCTTTAAACAAAGTGGGCACTTATTACTTAGTTGCAGCCACAAGTTGAACCATCACGTGCATGCCTATTCCTGTTATAGTAGTCGAGCGAAATCTTTGTAGCCGAGCTATTCGATACGTCGTAAATTTGAGCCTCGAGCTTATGGTATGATGCTTCAGCCTTTCAACCTACATGTAGTAAAGTTCTGTGACGCTCATAAATAACTAGCACTACATGTAGTGTTCACCGTTGACTAGCTAGCTGAGTCTAGTGCGGCAATGTGTTGTACCAATGATACCCGTACGCTTTTGACCTGGAGACAACGTCATCCCAAACGCTAACTGTATAGCTAGCATTTTATTACTTCGAAGTAACTGTTGTTAGTGTGTAAAATTTGCTAACGTGTCCATGGAGGTATGATAGACCATCACTTCACATAAGGTTAACCATTAGCACAAACCCACTCCAACATTTTATCCTAAACAATCATGACTCAATAAACAAAGTGCGCAGCCACGCCTTCAGGCTCTAGGAGAATAAACACCCGGAGCTCTCACCGCGAGTGGCTTGAGACCTCCACTGGCATGACACGTTTCATCATCGACAGCAGGGTATACATGTACCGTACTGTAAAATGTTATCACCTTCAACGTGACGACCTTCAACTTGCTACACAAAAGCTGAAAATTCACAGCTGAATCCATAGCCTTACGCGTAGTAAGCATTGGCGAGCTTCGATTCGAAGTTAGCCTCCTTGAACGGCACATTGGCATCACCGAAGTCTGTGTCCTCCAGCGCGGTCCGAGCTGCATTTGTCAACTGGCCCCACATGATCAAGTCCTGCGTCTCGCCTGTCGTCGAAGTAGCGGACAGCGAGTGGTCAAGGATAACCCAGCTCGTCGAGTACTCGATCTTGGCACTGTCACCGTCGAGGTAGTCGGAGTCAGGAGGATAGTACGTAAGATACGTGCTATGATAGGACGCCGAGAGCGCCACGACATTGGTGTCGTCCAACGAGTCAAGCCACACAACACATGCCTCCCAGTCGTGGCTGTGTCCGAGCCCGGGCAGGGTTTCGTCCTTGGGCATGTACCACGAGTACATGAAGGCGTACACACCCTCGTACTCAACGGCACGGCGTAGATCTGACTGCCGAGACTCGACTCAGTGCAGCCGGAACTCTGGCTACTGGTCGGCTTCAGGCCGCCACTGGTGTTGCCATCTTCATCGACGGCTGGGTATGGGTGGCATCCGTTGGCTATGTAGATCTGCGGCTTGAACTTGACGGCTAACGTTTCCAGCGTCGTTGTTGGTGTCGGCTATGCGAAAGGTACGACAGTGTCATGGTCAATAACGGCGGCGTTGGCGTAGATGAGCGAGGCGAACCCGGTAGCGATGACGACACGAAGGTTCGTGGTGATGGTTTTCTGGACGAGAAGCGACTCGTGTCAATGGTGGATGTTTTTACTAGAGCAGATTTCGAAATGACCAACTAAACAGCCCACCAACAACAGCGGGCGTGAGCGTCGCTAACGAAGATGTTCAACCTGGTGGTGACGAGCTGATCATCGAGGCATCTTGACCGCAGCGCACAGGACAGACGAACACTCGTTGAGGTTACAGGAGTCAAACGTTAGTTTCGACTCGCACCATATCGCAGCCCACGCCAACTCAGATGACTCTAAGATCCGGTGACCTTGAGTGTACATGTCGGACAGCACCAGTGCCCCAAGTGATCGCGACGTAATGGCTCCCGCTCGATCACCTCACTGGCAGACTGCCAAACGCTGGCTGTGAATCGCACCCTGCGATATCCATATATGTATGGACAGTGCGAGTCGAAACTAACGTTTGACTGCTGTATACTGCCAGTGGATGACTTGCCACGCGAACGCCTGGGGATCAGATTCTGATTCAGACTGATCATTGGAATCCGCAGACCCGGCAGGGATTTTGACCGACACAATACATGTAGTGAACGGATCCATCGGGTTGGTTGTATCTGTCAACCAGATACTGCCCGTACTCGAAGGCAACTCACGCCTGGCCAGTCACTATGGTTGAGCGCCAAACTGGTGCGACAGCCGTGCTGTCGGTCATTCCAAATGCCTTGTTGCGAAATGTCAACAACGCTGTATCCGCCGCCTTTGCATGTCACACATGATATCCCAGGACGTCTCCTACGGCTTGGCGCGTGCGATGATTAATCGTCGGTAGAGCTCATCAAGATGAGCGGACCAACTAAACCTGCGTCAACGGTGAAGAAAAAGTGTAAGTTCATCGTGTTCATGCCTCGATGTGTTGTATTTCTTGGACTCGAATGCTCTGTAAATAACGTTAATTCACACCAAAATGCGTATCCAAGTTGTATTCAACTTTGATTACTGGGAAGGACGGGAGCGAGTGCCAGGCTGGCGCCTGCTGAATATACCACGTGCTGATGGGAAGAGGCTCGACGCCTAATAGGGTGCCACCATCTACGGCTTAGCCGTCACGGGGCACGGCGTCGTCGTTGCAGGCGTCGTGGTCTCCGGCAGCGACGT
>LGSN01001079.1:0-21298 GCA_001314375.1 Phytophthora podocarpi
CTGACGACCTGGTATTCCACCCAGCGCCAAGACGTGTCCGACGTGAACGAGAACCTGTACTTCTTCTAGGCGACGGATTGGCAGATGCTGACGAGTACAAGGTGGTCAGTGCAATGTTAGGTCGCAGACAGGTGAGAAAGTGGTCAATGTCGCAGGCATAGTGAAGTCAACAGTAGGAGGCGAGGTAGGCCAGATCGACCACAGGTTGTATTTTGCACGATTGAGAGGGGAAGCAGACTCAGGTGGACGTAGTGGAAATCGAGGTGTAGGCGAGAGTAACAAGAATCAATTTACTTTCTGTTAGAGTGCACCCTACGCCCCATCATAACACTGAGAAGGCGATTGAACACCAGTGTAAACGTAAAAAAAATTGAGCTTAAAGAAACAAGAAATGTCAAGTCAGAACCTACAGTGCACTTTAGTGCTCCCACCGATTTTTGCAGACGATGCAAACAGTTGTGACCGCTCCGAAAGCGATGGCAACGTTGATGTATGACAATATTCGGTTGTCACCAGTATTAATCTCTATACAGACCCATGAGGTGGATAAAGGATAGGGATTTCGCAAAGGCAACTATAATTATGTTTAGAAATAAGAAACGACTGGCTTTATAATTTTTAACTCCATTTGTTAATTTTCAAAAAATTATAATTGCGGGGCAAGAATAGATGAGTGCCCAACATGCCATTACAGACACAACGCGGTTGTTTCCCCTCCCTATCCCAGCCTAAGCTCTAAACACTAGTTTATCAACTCAATCCCCTGCATTCCAGTTCGTCGCGCCTAAGAGTGACTGTATACGCCATAAGCCTCAGTTTAATGCCACCTTTCGGTACCGCTCTCACGGATCGGTTCGGTAGATGCGAGCTCTCATTTTGTTCGAAAATTGCACCTTCTTCCCGTTGTTGGCACGCCTTACAACGTCATCTCCGCCTTCTTGTACACGTTTAGGTACTCAAGAAGCAGACCCGCCTGGTTGGGGTGATACTTATCGGCTTTTAGTTTTGCAGAGATATGCCCCACGCTGTATGCGTCCCACTTCTTGAACATTTTGAGCTTGAAACTTTCACTTTTCAGCATCTACATCACATCACTCTTGGCGAAGTCGCTGAACCAACCCCTTTCCCCATCGTCCGTGGTGTCTGTATTGGTTGTTTTGAGGCTGCGGAGGAACTTGTTGTCGTTCAGGAGGGCTTTGCTCGATATCTCGATGTTTACAGGCACCAGATTCTGCTTGTTATGATTGTCAGTTACCGCCATAACATCGCCGACTGAAAGAGGACACACAGTTACAACCAATGCAGTGAAACCCAAACGCATTTTGGGGCCTGGACTTGCTCCCAAGGAAAAAGATTGGAAAATGGGAGTACCACGTGATGAGTCTTCTCCAGGCTTGCGACGCAGCGCCTGGGTTACGACACAGATCCCACAGTATATCTCAGATGGAAAATACTACATCTCGCAGCAACGACGGTACTTTGACAAATATACAATAATCTATCCAGTAAGGAACGCGTCGTATATATAAAGATACAGGGTATATGAACTGATGCTCATCACCATCTCGTCCCATCGGTGCAGTGAGGCTATACAATATGCAGGGGTATAAATTGTATCGCCGTTCCTTTTCAATCGGGTAGATTACTGTAATATATAATCCGGCCACGTGGTACAAATGTTCTTTGTACCACGTGGCCGGATTATATATTCTCTGGGATATCGCAATAGCGCCGAGGGTCACTCGTTTTTTTATTCCTCTCTAAGGGGATTCCTATCGCGGGGTGTACCAACTGTAGCATGCTTGTCCACAAGGTCTCTCAGCAGGGTATCGTGCAGCATATGTCATATTCTAGATAACAGTCTAAGCGACAACACTGCAGAACGGATGCCACTCTGTCGTTAAATCTGAGAATAGAGCTCTCTACTTTGAAAAATTACCAATAAACTTGTTTTGCTAGAATACTTACCAAAATACTATTTTTCGTCTAGATTTCCAAAGCTCAAATTCTGCGTCAAATGCTCAGTTTATCCTTGCAAAAAGAATATTAGCCGTCAAATCTCCTACAATTGGCAGCCGACAGATAAATCCCGAACCATCCTTGTTATCATTTTAACAAACGAATTAGAGTGATAAAACTACGTATGCATCCTTCCAAGGCATCAGCATCTTAACCAGGGGTTGCTAGATGGGTGAATCTGGTAGGAAAAGGCAACAAGAATATTTATTAAATAGATGGCCTCATTGAGCAAGTGAATATATTTACCCTTAAAACAGCGTACAGGATCTGGAGGGCTTATCTGATATAAACTAATAGCGAAACCGTCATACAATGCAGTGTAGCACCACGTATGTCACACTACATTATCAGACTTCTGGTTCTCGATGCAATACACAAAATACAAACTGTTCCTGAAAATAATAACGCTACATACATACCGGATATATGAAGATGAAGACGATTGTGTCATTAAACGCCCTTAGAAACGCAATTTTAATTAAAGAAGTCGTGCACACAACAACCTGACACAAATATTACTCATGTTGTACCCATTGCCAAGCTTTATACCATTAGGGTAGCAAAACGCTGTTCGGTACATGTCCTCTCTATAAGTATTGGTCATCTATCGGAAACCGGTTATACTTGAAGTTTGTATTCCGTATTTTGAAACATGGTCGTGGGTCTTAGACATCAATAACAGTCTAGCAGGTGCCAGTTTTCAAAATATATCCCGCTGTTTTATTTCTGAGGTTACTCTTCGTTGATGTCCATACAAACTCAGTTGAAAAACAGCTTCCAGCATGTAAATGTGTACCAAGGCACTGTTAGAAAAGAAAATTGACTGCTTATATTTTGCTTAGAAGTGGCGCCGGTCAAGTACAACATTACACACCTTTTTTTTTAAAAGAGTGAGCTCTCTTCGTACTTCGAAACTTTAGCAATATACATGTACCTGACGAGCGTTTACATTTGTTTGGAACACTTACCGAAGTATTATTGTTTCGTCTAGACTTCCAAAGCTCAGACTAACCTAAAGCGCGATGGCACATCGCTTTGGCGTTATAAAGCACACGCTTTGGCCAAAATACACGATCTAAAACCAAGTACTCGTTCGTGTAGAAAGCAAAAACAAAAATAGGGGTGCGTCTAGGGTTTAGTCCGTGTTCGACTTCTAGACACTATTCGAGCCCGATCCGAAAAAGGCTGGGTCAGCCTAAGTAGTTCATTCATCAATACATAGACAGGACACACTTAACTTAGCTAGATTTCACATTTTGCCTAGACCTGAATTTTGAATCCAGCTGTTTAGAGGCTATCAAGCTGGATCACATTTTGGGTGTTTCAGATTGCAATCGAGCTGGTTAGCCTAAACCAACTGTATTAACAGCAAGTCGAACACGGACTTATACATGTAGCAGCACTGTACTGTGCAGTACAGTGTACATCCACCAGCTCAATCCTCCCGTTGTTCTACGCGATTTGACGGTTGCCGTTGTCGAATTGCTTGCGCAGGTACCGGTATCTGCAAGTATCCCACGAGCTGTCCGGGAGCAGAGCTCGCAGGAACGAGCGTGAGCAGCTAAAATCTCACGAGCGCGCTCATGAGGTTTAAGTGCTCTCATACCAATCCGATGTCAGAGGAGAGCGTTAATGGCTCGTTATTGAGCCACGCACACACGTTGATTGGTCAAAACTCGACCGACGCTTTGAATCTGCTCGTCGACGTTGCATTTAAGCGACTGAGCAAAAAAATCTAGATCGCAAAACGAGCAAAGCTTTGCAATTTAGCTCGCGGGCCTCTCTGCTCGTGGGAGGCTTGTCATTTTCTGTAGGGCAAATCAAGACGTCACACGACATGCACACTGTACGACGCCTACGAGATGTACGAGTTGCGATTCGCATGTGTGACACGGGGTGCGATTCGTATTTGCTATCGTAAAAATCCGATCTGGTTCTTTTACGGCTTGTCTCGAACAACGTTAAGTTTTAATAGTGCAACCTTAAGAAAAACCCCGTTGATGCGTCATGTACATATGTTACCTGTTGTATTCATACTTCTCCGGTTTTGAAGAATTAACAGTTTTCTTTTTTCGAAAAAAAATCTATGGCGGAAGGAGGTTTTTGTATGCGAAACCCACTTTAGTATTATAACAGTGGTCATTCCAATAGAGGGGTGTATACATGCAGAGGGTTTTGTCGTAAAAAAATGATACGTGTACTAATCCGTACTACATTGTAACCCTCGCGGTACTATTAGTACCGTACTAATCTCCATGTAATATTAGCACCGTACTAATCTTCCCGGTACAATTAGTACCGTACTAATCTTCGCGATACTAATCCGCGTGTACTATTGTCAATTGCGTTTATGTTAGCCGGTTTGCTGGACGGCCTCAATACGGGAGATGATATCTAAAGGTGTCCCTCGCTCCCTGCAGTGAGCAGTAATACACAGAATCAGTTATTGATTGCACGGAAAGTTCAGTTGAAACCCCAAGCCACTAATTTCATTCCGACGTCATGTCCCACACCATTCACTTTGAGAATTCTCTCCCAGTGTTAACTGTGTTGTCAGATCCGCGCCAAAGGTTGTGGAGGGCGGTCGTTCTGGGTACTTGCCCTACTTAACCTGCCCCTGGATGAAACATCTCGCTGAAGCACCATCTTTTGGCAAACGCTGCCCCTGCAGTGCGCTTATTACGCACTCTTAACCCAAAATGCAATTGTAAGCACGCACTTAAACTACGACCGCTACTGCAATGGCAACCCCCGAAAGATGAGATCGCTAACAAGCGCAAGGCCAACAAAATAATGGGGCGCACTCCGAGCGATGTGACCGTCACCTTCGGCAAGAATAACGTCTTCGATATGCACAAGTGGAATAGTAGGTTCTTTTTTTTCAAGTGTCAAATTGATTATTTTCACGTGTCCAAATTTGGCTGATTTTCACGTGAATTACACTTACTCGGATGAATTCCGATCGGTCACATTGTTTTTCACGAGTGCAACTGAGCAATGTTTAGCTGAGCATTAAAAAATACTGCGACCTCATAGGTAGTGTTTATTTTATGATACAAGTCTAGAGCAGGTCTGTGTACGTTGCCTATAAATACGTTATCGATACTAATTGAGCAAATTATTTTTGCACACGGATATCTGGCCTTACCTCACATCGACAAGCTAGAGTAGATGGAATCTACTCCACCGTCGATACAGCACAATACTGTTATGATTTATCTTACTATCGTAGCCCAAATCTCTCTAAGGACAGCGGTAAACTCCGAGTCTGTCATCGAGATAGATCTCATTGCAGAAGATATTACTTTTAAAATGTCCACTGCAGTGGATACAACATTAAGGGACACAATGAGTGCGGTTTCTGCGAGAAAGGAGGTGATGCAACAGGCTATGCAAGAAGGCGGGTTTCTACTATCACAGTCAAATTCTCCATGGCGGCGGATACAGCGTCAAGGTCTGTAATGCAGCCAAAAAAGGAGGGGATGCAAGCGGCGTGCTTTAGTAGGTGGGTGACGTTACGTCAGGATTGCTACACAGATTTATTTACATCGACTTTGACGGTAACTACAGACGGAAATAAGTGCTGTGGTTTATGCCACCCGAAGCTTTATTCTAAATGTATGCGCCTTTGTCGACGGAACTGTGAGCGGTATATGTGGCGAAGTGATTCTGAATCTTAGAGTATTGCCTTTGACCTCAGAACGTTCAGTCCCGATCTGTTTAGACGTACGCTGGGCGGAGCTAGACGAGGCGTGGGTTAACATCATCCAGTAATCCTCGTATACTACAACTACGCGTTCGGACCAGACTAGGGATTTCCACGCAAACAGTCCGCAAGCTTCAGTCGTCACCATGGTCTCGAAACGAAGACTATACCTCGCTGGACAGGTCTATCTTCGCACGTATCCTCGTCTGCACTGATCCGGTTCGTATATGCAAACTCAACACCACACACTCTTACACCGCTCTCATCTGGGCTACAACTGCAGTCCTTAACAAGCTCAACTTTCGCTCCATCCCATTTCGACCCAGAGTCGCGTCAACCCCTTTCACGTCCCGGGTCTAAGACCAGGTTTGTCTTATTTGTATGAGCCGGGACGAGGTTCGTAACAGCTTCGCCTCTTTATTTGGTCGTCCAGCTGTGCTCCCTCGTGGGGTTAGTTGACTAGGCTTGAGTCCAGTCCAACTCCACAGCCTCGCACAACGCTAAGACCACCCGTGCATCACACTGCTATACAGCGCACCAGAAACTACACCATAGGCTCCTTAAGCTCTGACCCATCAGGGCCGATTGTTTGTATAGCTACGTGTACAAATAAACGACCCTCTGGCGTCCTATATAAATGATCGGGACTCCTAGGAGCACTCATGTGGTTGATCTGACCGCTGATAACAACAACCGATTCGAAGGGGTACACATGGTTAAAATTCTGCCCAAATGATATCTTCCTGATCCCATTAGTGCGTTCATTAAACCATGCAGGGCATGCAAAGGGCAAACGCCAAGGGCTACGTTACAAACGTCTAGGAACCTCTTTTAAAAATATCGCTCGTCGTTTGACCAGGTCCCGAATACTAGAAATATTATCATATCTCGGATCGTTATACACAAATGTAGTTCTTGTTTAACTGTGTCTTGCTGTATTTGTTACGGAATTTGAATACCCGGTTAATTAGATATGTCAACATTTTATCGATTGTATACTAAAATCGAATGTTGTAAGAATTTAATTCATTTATGTGTTTATTCAGGTTAATCATTTGCCGCGGCGGATATGAACAGACTACGTGAAATGTTTTGAAGAACTGTATTATTTGAATAGATACATAATATTTATGTGTTTATACAGGTTAATCATGAGTCGCGATAAGTATTCCGGATATATATATTCAAAGAACACGCTAGTATGGGGGATCATTTTTTTTTGCATGGTAGCGTCATGTGGAAGTTATTAGTTATGAAAAGACGTGTACTTGCCGATCTCGACTGCACCCAGTCCCGCATTCCCAAAATTCTGATGAGATGTCGGCGTCTTCGGACTCTTCTGATTCCTCCGGACCCCGTCGTTGCTATTGTCCTCAAGCGAGTATGTTCAAGAAAGTGATGACGACAACCAAACTGCCTCAAGGCCAAACCTCTACGAATCACATGCTCTACAAGACAGCCCGACATAAATTGAAGCATAAAGGCCCCCAAGGAAAGAAGGCGCGACTGATCACGTGCTGATTTATTGGGAATCTACACATCGATGCGCCAAGCTCGCAGAATGCTAGATATGTTCGAGTTGAGTAGGTTCAAGCACGACTTCAACTTCACAACTAAAGGTGGAAATGTGACAGCGCTCAAGTATTCATCACATTCCGACTGCGCTCGCGCTGCTCGTGTAACCACGTACAGCTCATATTTTATATCAGTGAAGATCATTGGTGAACATGCTCTTGGCCTATCAGACGCACTTCGAACAGCCATCGACAAGAGATTTGAACTCGAGGTCGATAACACGTTACTTATCGGTGCTGCACCCGATCGCTTTCGATGCTGCATTCTGAGCGATATCAAGATGATCCAGAGCTTCAAATCTGTTTACCCGATTTGGTGCAACTCAAAAATCATCGATCTCACTTGCTTGCAAAGAGCCTATATGACAGTTCGACTCTGGTGGAGCTCACGGAATGGGTGACAGATAAAGAATGTTTGACGAGTGAAGTATTGCACTGCCACGGTGAATTCAACGAAATGAATCAATTTTCCGCTTTGGATCCCGTGTACCAGGATTTTTTGATAGCTATCAACATTTTCCATGAAGAACTCGAAGAAACGAACACCACCTTGGCGTTATTATACAAGTCGGCGCATATTTCGTGACATACCGCTGGATCGTGCTGGGCATAGACACCACGGAATTCCAGGAGCTACTGATGGACCCTACCGACGTGCAGCAAACAACTGGACCCTCATTGCTTTCGGGTGCTACAGTGTGGAGTACAACGGGCATGAGGGGTTCTCACACAATTTCAACCCGTTTGCCTATCTGTTTCTGCGCTCTGAAACAGCACGCGCTTATAGTGAGCTGTTTCGAGTCGTGAAAAAAAAAAAAAAACTCTTCTTCAGGTATATGTTGAAGTTGCAATTTGGTTCGATGAATCATTCCGACAGCATTGCAAAAGCGTACAAGGAGCACTGGCCAGATATTGTTCTGCTAAATTGCTGGCCGCACTTAGCTGGTAATCTGCTCAAGAAGTGTCTGCTTATAGATACGAAGGTATTGTCAAGCCGCAACTTCACTATCTCCACAAATCGCGTAATGCCTTACAATTTCGAGCTCTGTCTAGTCTCATTACGAAAAACTGGCTTGGGATTGGAGAAAGGGAGGTTGCGTCTTGGTTCAACGAACGATATTTATCTCGCATGTTGAAGCTCTGGTATTATTCTGCGAGTAAAACCCCAGGCGTTACCCCAATCAAAACGCAATTGAATCCCACAATCGCGACATCAGCGAGTTGTCGACACTGAGCTGTACGCGTTAACCAAATTACTCATGAATATCAGTTTGCCTTACATTATCGCTCACTTCGGTACAGCTCGTGATCGTAACATGCATCGACGGGTGCCCTACCCAATCCAGCCCTTTGCAGTGGGGACTATTCCCATAGTGTGCCCGGAAGGCAGAAATACTCGCACGTGAAGGTAATTTTTCGTTGCTGCGTAACCAACAGCGAACGAAGGTGACAGGAATTCTGTTTAACGTTCGTGTGGTAATGATCGGGGGTAAAGGAGTTAACTCAACGCCAATTGATGCGGACAGAGCTCAACTGTATGTCAACCCCCGCAAGGGTCGACGCAACTGTTCAAACGGGCCCAAACAAGTCGAATAGCACTATTCGGTTCTGCACCTTGTGAAGCTCTCAAACGAAGAACCTTTCACGCACGACTGGGACTTATCAGGCTGGTCAGATACAGAGGTACGCGCGATCAATAGTCTACTTACCAATATACACGTTCCTAACATGAATGTTGAGCAGATTTTGAAGATTCGAAGGACGTATATGTGCGATTGGAAAGCTTTCTTCGAGACTAGATGGCTTTGTGCACATGTGCTTGCTTCGCTTACTACATCGGACAGGTTCAACCTGAAGTGGCTGCTCAAGTCGTTGCCAGCCAAAACGCCTCCGGGTTGACTGAGGAAAGCGCCAAAAGCCAAGCAGGCGGATAGTGCAGATGACGGCCAGTACACAGTATCCAAGCTATTTGACACTTTGACACGTACTCCTGGTGCAATCGGGGGGGGGGGGGGGGGGGGGGTAGCTGTGAGGAAGGAATAAACCAGCGAGAGCGGATAGTCAATTTTCAAGAACCTAACCGGTGTAATTCGGCCTTGGGTCGAAGAACAAAATAAGGTCTACTGGATTTTCGAATTTGATTACCAAGGTGCTCATGATGCCAAACTTGATATTATAGAGCTAGCCGAAGTCGTCAACTACACATATCGATCGCGATACCCATTCATTCGGGCATCGTAACCAGGCAGCCTGCATGGTTAAGTTCGATTTGATAAGATGAGTTTGCGAGACTCTAACGGCCGCTCAATACATGTTTTCTTTTGCTTTGAACACACGTGAGGTTCAGCAAGCAGGTAATGACACACACACTTGTTTTGTTTTAATCGTGGAGCTGCGTCCACGTGACATTATGCGCACACGTGGAAATCATCCATTCCATATGTGAAATAAGATTTCCCGTACATGTACGGAGTTGCGAAAGAACATGCGCAATGAGCGCTAGTCTTGTCAACTCGTCTAATAAATAACCAAAATGACTCTCGGCTCGGAACTGTCCATTTTGGTTATTTTATTATTATCTGCAGCTTCTCTGTTTTTATATTATAATCTAGATACAATCGCCAAATCATGTAAACTCATAGCAAAATTCATGGATCCATACGACAAATCATGGAGTTTTGCTTTTAACCCATGAATACATATGATATGTGTAGCAAACCTCATGGAACCAAACTGTATTTTGTGGATATATGGTATTCATGTCATGGATCCACACCGTAAATCATGGATATGTTAGAATCTGACGATAACACTCGCTTTTATATACGGGTGTTGTCTGCATGAGCGCCCTGTTCCGTCTTCGTCATTCATTAACAAGTGATGTCGTTGTTGCTATTGCTGTTGCTGTTGTGTACTCAAAACCAGCCATGCATAATATTACTTCTGACCCAGGTAGCAATAACGTTTGGTAACTGAGTCTTTTTATGCAAATGGATAGTACAGTCCTCGCTGCCAGAAGCGCTATTAGATATCTCTTGCCCCCCCCCCCCCTACTATTATCACATCATTTACGACAATCAACCGTAGCTAAAAGCATTGTTTTTGGAATGTCACTTAAGTCCGATTTCGTACTTACTCATAAAGTGTTCGTAGTATTTAAGACATGTATATGGTAGAGCGTGGTCATGTCCCTACTTGTGCATCTTAACGTATTCATTAGTCTCAGAAACGTGTATACCTAATAGATATTATCTTCTTTTTGACGGAACTCATAGTAGCTAAAAACAATAGTGCCTCGGTTCACTATTGGGGTTAGTGATCGGTCCACGCCGAGTGAGGACACCATAGAACTGAGAGAAACCGCGCACAGCGTTCACAATACAATACAATACCTTATCTTCTATAATGTGTTCATCAAGTGCAAAAACAGCACAACGACCGCCCGAGTATGCCAGTATTTTGTTCAATTTTATAGAATCATGATCAGTATAACAGAAATATATTAAAAGCAAGTAAGTCAGAGAGCTGAAACAGATACTGCTACGCTAGTCCGCGTCTTTGCGCCGACCTTTGCGTTTACTGCTGATGCGTGCCGCCACTTCCAGATTCCGTGGAAGGCGCAGAAGGTGCCCTGGTGCCGGTTGTCAGCCCGTGTAGGTCTCGCCGATTTCCACGCACGAACGCTGCCGTTCGCGTCGCCGCCGGACTTGGAAATCGATATGCCGTTTTGATTTTAGTGAAACACATGCTCGCCCTGACTGGCAGGCTTGATCTTATTCCATAGGAACACGCGTGCCGCATCTGTAGTGTGCGTGCTGGCTTCAGCATGCATGCAGACACCGTAATAAAAGGCCGTCTCGCGTCCCTGCGGCTCGCTACGGGCCTTCGGCACCCAGCAGATTTTGTACGCTCGATGTCGGTGTTTCTTTGTCGCCTCAGCGTTGCTTTTCCGCAACACTTCCGTTTGTAGAGGTGTGTGCTTGGTGGTAGATTGGGGCAGCTTCGTCGGTGTCGTCTGCAGCCGCGGTGGCGCTTGAATCTTCGACTTACCGCTGGATTAGCTTTATATGGAGTCACTTCAAAACCTCGAGATGCGAAGCCTTCAGTTTGCCAGCAGAGGTGAGTCTGAAGTTGTACATGATGAACGTTGATAACAGCCCGATCAATAGGCCAAGAAACAAGGATTAGTAATACGGCTTGTAGCGCCTAGAGAGTATCTAGAGCGAACGACGTAACATACCATATAAGCCGATCCTCAAACGTGTACACACGGGATAACACGACTAACCTTTGCAGGCGAAGCTGGTCATGTTGACGTACACCTTCCATGTACGCCTAGTACTCCTTCACCACTACCGAAGGCCGTGGTTTCAGCTTCCTATGCGGTTTACTGGTCACGTCGCACGATTCGGGCATGCTGCCCACTATCCCCGGTCGCAAAAAGTGAAGTCTCTGGTTATCAAACCCTCGAATGGTCATCTTCGTTGGAATATGTAGATAGTCTGCCACTTGAAAGGTTCCGGTCTCAATATAATGGGCTGCTTGTTTGACACCAGTCACCCGTTCTTCTACTCGGCGGGAGAATGACATCAGACGGTCCATGGTTGTTCATCATATTGGTGCCGATACTGTAAACTTCATAGCCAGGGGCTTCATCGCTAGCGTTACTGACGTGTAGAACCTGTCTATGACGATCAGGCGGAAATCGCGAGGTCCGGTAGCACCAAACACATGCCGAAGGTTCCACACCACTGCTGCCGGGGTATGGCTTTACATCGAGAGGTGTGCTGTTGTCTTGCATCCAACGTTTTTGATAGTAGACATCCGAGCTGTACCAGACTAATATTGTGCGTTACCCGGGAAGCTCTGGATGTCAGTACCCTAACTGGACTTGCAGCAACTGTGGCAATGAAGTCGGTCATTCCGGTTGGTATCGCATTTAAAGCTAAATAGCTGTTTAATCACGATGCTAGGATATAACGGCGAGGCTGAACAGGATGTCGGAAGAGTTGAATACCGGGGCATTTTAATCGATAGCTCAAGCTACTACTTGTTGTACCGCTACGTCCAGTATCACTATATCCAATATGTTTACTTTTTAAACGCACCAGCACAAACGTAGCAGACTCATTTGCTAAATAAACATTTATCCAGGATCTAGTCAATATTGAGCATTGCTAGAGGAGCCGTGCCCAATAATAATGTTGGGTATCTAATATGTCATTTACAAGCAGCGTATCCGGTATTGTATGCACGGAAATAGTGATTTTTAAACGTACTTGGTACTTGTGTTTTATTGTATATTCGTCTTGCAACCTACTGTCCTCTCGTATAGCATTTTCGAAAGGTCTAAATCACTCTATAAACCGAGCTATGGGGGAGCGGAGCTTTTCACTTGAGTATCCGCAACATAAAAGGAACAGCATTGGGGGATTTGGAGTATTGCATGTCGAAGAGGAGCATAGTCCAGCGAATGCACCTCATCGAAAATTGTTACGTGAAAGTAGTACGGATATCGCTTCTCATTTAGTGTTGTACGAATTTTGTTCTTGTCCGACTGGGTCAACATTCACTTTTCTGGAATAGAGTCTCACGATTATTAATCCAGATTGCAGTCGCTTTACCAACGATTGTTAAGGCCATAAGTTTTGACGTATTACAAAAGCATCCATTCATGTATTTATTCTCTGGATATTTATATTACCAGGATCGGTGACCCACCAATCCAGTATAATTACATTAATGAATACATCTGTAATATTTTGAAACTTATGAGCTTAATAAACTGTAGGTAAAACGACTGCAAACTAGATTAACCGTGAGACTCTATTCCAAAAAGGTGAATGTTGACCCAGTCGGACAAGAACAAAGATGACCCCCCCCCCCCCAAAAAAAANCCAAAAAAGCAGTGTTTGGACTGGGTAGCTCAAATTTGAAAAATGGCGCGAAGTCTGTAGGGCGGATGTCACGCGGGATGTGTTGGGAGCCACCTCTGAAGACGTATGACAGATTTGACTTGATTAAAGTACAGTGGTGCCCCCCGTATTCGCGGGAGTGGGCTTTTTTAAAACTGCGAATTCACAAGGTTGCTTTGTACCAGTCATCGGAATTGCTAGGTATCAGATCTGGAAGTTAATTAGAGGTTTGCGGTCGCGAAAACGGGGGCACCACTGTAGTCTAACCTATTAAAAATAATAAGTACCACCATGTATCTAGATTTGGAGCTGGACGACCGACCAAGGAGCGCCAACATCTTCACCATTACACCTTTTCAACTTCAAAATGGCATAAAGGAAATCAAAACGACAAAAGGTAAGGTCGCCTATTTTAATTTTCGAGCCAAATCTCAGAGACATGGATACATTTATACTTCGAAGTACTTGGTTTTATTATGGAAGGGAGTGTTCAATAAAAAATTATTGCGTATTAAAATACGGGTTTAACAGTAATAGATTAAGTAATTGAAATACCCTCGGTAGTCGTAGTGCCGGAACTTTTTATTTCTGTCTAAGGGGATTCTTATCACGGGTGCACCAATTACGTGGAACGGAATGACATTCGTCTGTTGGAGATCTTAGCCCCATCATGCCATTTTCACCATGTTGCTCCAAATTCAGATCTCAGCATCAGTGAGTGCTTGCTACCTCTCGATAACGCTACGTGGACCAATGTCACTCTGTCATCTTTCTCCCGCCCAACACCATCAGTAAACGCCAGCCCCTCAATGCTGGCATCATCGCGGAAATAACCGATACAAACACCGTCACATTCAGCATGCACTGGGCCAACTTGAAGCGGAACCAACCATGGATACATGTGCAGTACAGACAACGACGGTGAAATCCGCCCGGGGTTCATCGGATTTCTCAAGTCTAATCCTAATCTTGGAAGATTTTCAAGTGTATTTTGATTGGCTACTATGGGCACTGGTTATACATAAAACCGTATATAGTACATGTAAACGTGCATAGTTTACACGGAAAGTGCGTATTTACTCGAAACATTCAATATGATTGGTTGATCGCAATGAACGACGTGGGTGTATTTTTATAGTGTGACGGATTTCATTGTCGTCGTCTGTATCATAGTAGGGGGTTTCAGAAATCTCATTTTCCGCGCAAATCTGACGCAAAAAATGAGATGAAAGTGAGGCGATAAATGATTGTTGCGCTATGGTATGCTAGGTAAATTATATCTAGCATACCATATCACAGGATTTTGCAAACAATGAGGTCTCTGAAAGTATGAGAGGCAAACGATGAGCCCGTCGAGGCTCATTTCTCGTCTCATTTTTTGCAAACGATGAGGCTAAAAATAAGGCCAACAAGCGTAATGTCTGAAACCCCTTAGTACCGTACAGATAAGCAACTGCGTGACACATTTCACAGTTGTGCAGTTTCCCTGGGAAACTTTCCCATAGCTCATCACCTCAGAATAGGCATATTCGCCGATTGCGCATTCCTTTTGACAATTGAGAGGTATTTTACTCGTCAGGAACCACTTTCATTGACCAGGTATGCTACTACTGTGGATTACTCTCTGGCCCACTTAAGAAACAACACTTTTCCTTTTTGGTCATAACATGTCATAGAGAGACAAGCCATACCGCAAAAAAGCTGAGCTTTAGGCCCGTTTCATGGCGCCATTGACTATTTTTAGCTAAAACAAAAAGTGATACTGTAGCTTCCGATGACATTTGGTGTTTTTGCAGAATTGGGTCGATTTTTGGCGATATTAAATTTGAAAGATATCACCGTAATCTGGAGATAATTTCCTACATATCGGTACGTGTAAACATATCACGGTTGCATTAATAGTCTCTAGGAGACGCAGTGTGTAGCAAAATATTTTAAGGCCGTGTTCGACTTGCGGTCAATAGAGTCGGTTTAGGCGACAAACAGCTAGAATTTACTAACCAGCTCGATTGCAATCTGAAACACCCAAAATGTGATCCAGCTTGATATTGATAGCCTCTAACCAGCTGGATTCAAAATTCAGGTCTAGGCAAAATACTGGATTAAGTGTCCTGTCTATATATGGATGAACGAGCTATTTAAGCTGATCCAGCCTTTTTCGGACGGGCCCGAAAAATGTCTACAAGTCGAACACGGCCTAGGCCTTTTTCCTTGTTGAATGCACTGCCGAGGGGATTGTTTGAAGTGGTAGCTTCGAACTGCGGAGTTCACCACCCGGGTCCCCAATTTGTAGTGTGGCGGAGATGGACCAGCTTGTGCTGTCGAACATGAAGCGCCGCCGTAAACCGTTTTTGATGATCCGCAGGGATAAGCTAGACGCTGCGACCAAATCCGGGAGGACAAGCGAGAGCATCGGTTTCCCAGTGTAAGCCATGTACGGTCTAGGTTCGTGCTTGTACACTCTTCACTCCATGTATATCAAAATATTAAGCTATTATTCATACATAAACACTTTACACAGCTTGCCTAGTTGTCGATGGCGTTCTGCGTCGAATGCCGCTGCTGACGGGTCTTGTACCGACGCCAGCGCAGCGACAGGAAGGCGTAGCCAATGAAGAAATACAACACCGTGAGCTCCAGCAGGATAATGCTGTCGCTGCGAGCACTACGGGACTTGTCCATGCTGTAATGCAAGAGTACTTCGTCTCCTGAGTGAGCAATGCAGCCGTCCTCGTCCTCGTACGAACCAGATCCTGACATACTGAAAGAGTAGTCGTCACCCACCGTAGCAAACGTAGCGCTACCGCTTCCACTGCCGTCGCCGCCACCACAAGCCAGGAAGACGATGCGGCCCCAGAAGAGCTTCATCAGAGCCTCGTAGCCGTACTTCACCGGCGAGATGTAGTGCAGCCAAATGAGGTAGTCCGGGACGTCGTCGACATTGATCAACAGACCCCCAAAGACCACAAAGAGGAGCAGCAGCAGCATGTACACGACCAGAGCCACACGCACACGACGGAAGAGACCAAGCAGCAGACTCGCCATGCCTACCGCACTCCAACCCGCTAGCCACATCACAATCTGCATGTACACGTACAACTTGAAGCCGTGGCCGATGCCAATCAGCAAGTACGCAGGCACAAACAGCAGAACGGACAGCACCAGCGTCGCCGGCAGCTCCGCGAACACCTTGGTCAAGTACCAGCACGCCATGTAGTAGCCTCCACTGCGGTGCTCTCGCTCGGCGATCGCCATTTCACGTGGCAGGAATACGAACGTCCGGTACGCGATCACCAGCATCTGCAGCACGATGAGGAAGAAGAAAGCGCCAGCCCAGTTCTGGATGTCCTGCTGGTCGTCCAGGTCGAGTTGCAGGAAAATGAGGCCGAAGAGAACGCCGACAACGACCATCCAGAACGAGTGCCACCCGAAGGCAGCACAGTAGCGTGTAAGACGAAGGATGTGGCGACGGAACAGAAGCGAAAGCTGGCTGCAACAGCCAACACGGCGACGACTAGCAGCCGCCTCTCCTTGTGTTTCCTGCTCGTCATTGTCGTCAGCGATGCACAACTGCGAGTAACGAGTCGACCAGGCTTCCTGGAACAGTGCGGCCTGGTCATTAGCCGTCTCGTTGTCCTTGTCTCTGACCGAAACTAGGCGAACGAAATAGTCCACAGGGCTCATGTACTGCGGACACTGGTACCCAAGCGAGGCGAAGTACGGTACTGCTTCCCTCACCTTGCCATGATATACTGCTGCTCCGCCCGAAAGCAGGTGCAACGTGTCGAACTGAGCGTACAAGTGCGACGACGGGTGCGCCATCGTCACCACGACGGTGCGTCCTCCACGGGCAAGTTGGCGCAACTTGAGAACGACGCGTTGGGACGAGTAGAAGTCCATTCCACATGTGGGCTCCTCCGCCAGCAGGATCGAAGGGTTCGTCAGAAGTGCCGTCGCGACTGCGAGCAGCTTGGTGTCTGCCGCGGACAGGTACCGGATGAGCACGTGGCGCTTGGAAGTCAACTCCAATTCGTCAAGAACCATTTCCACGCGCTCGGCCTCCAAATCTCCAGCACCAGCTCCGCAGCACAAGCCACAGCCAGCACTCGACTTTCCAACTAACAGCTGGGCTTGGAACCGCAGGTGTTCCTCCAGCGTCAATGTCTCGTAGAACTGATCGTCGCGAGCCACGTACGCAGCGCACTCCGAAACCTTGTGCGCTGCTGAGACAACACCATTGAGCGTAACCTTGCCTCTCAATGTCTTGTGCAGTCCACCAAGACTCTCCAGAAGCGCCACGTTGGAGTCATCCGATGGGCCCGTGATGAGAAGCAGCTCGCCGCACTTGGCCGATCCGCTGGCATCACTGAGCGAGTACTGCGTCTCATCATTGAGCTTCGCTTTCGTGTCGGTCGGAGCCTTCAGCCACAAGCTGCTCCAGCCCAACGTCATATCTGGGGCATCGCTGATTCCGCGGCCATCAACACGCGGAGTTTCCACGCGAATGTAGCAGTTCTCACCTTCGGTACTGCGCTCCACAGCAGCCAACGCACGATGTTGGCTCTTCCGACCAATGACGCGCGGCATACTGCTTCTTGTGACTGCATGCTTCTCCTTCTCACTCATGGTAGCATTGCCGACACGCTGCAGACGGTGACCCAATAGCCCCTTGAAAGCCCAGTCATAGCGCCACTGCAGTCCACTGATGCGCTTGCTCGCCAGCGCCAACAGGAACCAGAAAGCCACGAAGAACAGAGCCAAGCAAATCGCAAGTAGAATGAGCGAGTCGCCCAATGCCGACCGGTTCTCCATGCTGTAGTACGTCAGCACGCCGTCTCCAGTGAGTGCCACACAGCCTTCTAAAGTCCAGTCACAGTCGATGTGGTCGACACGCTTCCAGAAGATATTCATCATGGCCTCGTAGCTGTACTTGACCGGCGAGATGTAGTGCAGCCACACAAGCCAGTCAGGGATGTCCGTCACGTTAATTAGGAGACCGCCGAAGGCCACGAACAGCACCAACAGGACGGTGTACACGATGAGAGCAAGCGTAACCTGGCGCAGAACACCAAGCGTTAAGAATGCCATGCCGATAGCAGCCCAGCCAGCTAGTATGACCACAATCTGCATGCAGACGTAGACTTTGAACCCGTGGCCGATACCGACAAGCAAAAACACCGGTACGAACAGCGCGAGCGATAGAATGATGAGGCTCGGCAGCTCGGCGACGATCTTGGTGAAGTACCAGCACAAAAGATGGTACCAGCCACCGCGATACTCCTGTCGTTCTCGCAATGCGATCGCTGTCTCTCTCGGCATGAACACGAACGTGCGGTAGGCGATGAAGAGCATTTGCACCACCACAACGTAGAAGAAGACACCGGCGAAATTCTGGATTCCCTGCTGGTCGTTCAGGTCGAGCTGAAGGTAGACAAGACCAAAGACTACGCCGATCAATAGCGCAGCTAGCAAGTGCCACCAGAACACGAAGCCATAGCGTGAAAGACGACGAATGTGGCGAGTCCACAGCAGCCACAGCTGACCGCAGCAACCCATGTGATAGTAGCGGTTCTTCTGGTCGTAGCCATCCACGACTGCATCTTCGCTCGCGGCGGCAGCACGCGCCGCGTTCTCAGCATACGCCGCAGCATTCCGCTCGGCCCATTCACGCTTCAGTGTATCGACTCGAGCCACACCTTCGTCATCAGACTCCAGGTCGCCCACGACCATCTGAAGCATGAAATAATCCACCGGACTCATGTACTCGGGGCATTGGTACCCGATCGTGGAGAAGTAAGCAACGCAGTCAGCCGCCTTGCCGTCGTACACACACAAGGCGTCCGCAACCAAGTACAGCACGTCGAAAAGGCCGTAGAAGTGCGAGGACGGGTGGTGCAGTGTTACTGCCACGGTCAAACCCTTCTCGAATGCCAGCCAACGCAGCTTAGCAACGATCTTCTCGGCGCTAAACGTGTCCAACCCATCCGTGGGCTCTTCGACTAGTAGGATCGACGGGTTAGTCAGCAGGGCCGTAGCGAGGGCCAGAAGCTTCCGTTCGCCACGAGTGATCCCACGAAGCGAGATGCCACCTCCGATCAACTTGTCACGACAGCCAGAGAGACCCACGTCCTCAATTACTCGCTCCACTCGCTCCAAGCACATCTCGTCCGAGTGAGTACGACGCATACCAAGCTGAGCCTGGGCAACCAGGTGTTCGTGCACAGTCAAAGTCTCGTAGAACAAATCCTCGCGCATGACGTAGGCGACATAGCGGTTCATCTTCTCGTTCCATTCACGGCCATTCACAGTCACGTTGCCTTCCATGGCGTCCTCGAATCCAGCAAGACAAGACAGCAGCGCAAGGCTTTCGTCCTTTGACGGACCCGTAATGACCAAGAACTCGCCAGCCTTCACGGACCCACTCACGTTGTCAAGCACAGCCTCATTGCTACTAGACGGTGTGGTACCCGTCGGAGCACTCTTCCAGTTCTTGCGGTTCAGACGCAGCTTGCTCCAGCCAAGTGAGCACGGCTTGACGGCCCATAGTCCTTCGTCGTTGAGAGCATTGCCACCTTGACGAGGACTCGCGATCTCAACGTAGTGTTCGTCCAACTCACTGTCAGGCTCAACGCTATCAATGAGCTCAGTCGTACGACGTTCACTATCACGCACAGGCTTCCCAGTCGATGCCACAGGACCACGAACGTTCGTCGGGGTGCCATCGGACGGGAGGCTGCCAAGAACAGATTCAACTTGGACGAATGCAGCGGCAGCCTTATCGCCGTGCTTTGTCGAGTCAGGCGACAGCTTAACGTCGTCTCCTTCGATGTCCCAGCCGACCTTCTTGCCTCCAGAGTTTTCTAAGGAGCCAATGGCGGCCATAGCAGCAGAAGACTCCTCAGGCTTGTCCTTCTTGCCCAAGAAACCCCAGAAACCACCAGTGCGTGCAGGCTTGGCATCCTTGAGCTCTTCGCACTCGACAGATTGTTGAGACTCCGTCGTCGCAGCGGTATCTGCAACTGTAGCAGCGTCCACCGCAGGCGCAGTAATAGCGTCGTGATACACGTGCCCCGATTCGAACTCCTCCTCTACTTCGGTTGTCGTTTGTGTGGTCTCCGTCACCACAACTCCGCCAGCCAAGGCGCTGGAGTTGGGCGAGGCGATCTCGTTCTCTCGCGGAGACGCGACGACAACACCTTGGCCACGTGCAGCAGGTGAACGGATCTTGTCAGTCGCAGACATCGACTCGACGGTCGATACCTGCTCCTCGCTAATGCTAGCGGCTGCAGCGTGAGCCGCAACAAGCCCAACATCCGCGTTGTTAAGCTCCTCGTCTTCACTGAGAGGCGATTTCGGCTTGTCGCCACCCCAGAACTTCCAAATGCTGCGTCCAGTCTTCCGGTGCGGCACTGTTGAAGGCGATTCGGCCTCTTCAGTCGGCACTGCAGCGGTCTGTGTGGTGGTCACGACGGGGTGAGGTACACCCGACGGTGCTGCAGTCACTGGAGCTACTGCTTCATCTTCTGTGGCCATTTCTCCGCTTTCTACCTTCGCGAGGTGCGTAGCAGGGAGGGCATCAACACCCTTATTATCGAGGGTGTTAACCACCGCTGCAGTTGTCACTCCTGCAGCGCCAGCAAAAGCAGCGATTTGGTTGTCACGTGGAGATTTCGGCGATGCAACAGCCTCCGTCGCTGGCTGGGGCTCAGCCACATCAACACTCACGGTTTCAGCAGACGGGATGGGTGCCTTGTCTTCATCCGAAGCACTAATCGTGTAGAACGTAGCAGTGTTCTCGTCTTCGCTTCCTCGAGACGCTGGCAGTTCTTGGCGCTCTTCGTGAGTAGCAAATGAGGTTCTGCTCATAGTGCTTGGCGACGTAGGAGCTTCCACAATTGACGTCATCGTAACAGGTACAGGAGCTTCGCTACTCTCCACGACCTTCACGACTTCGGAGACAGGGAGTCCCTCCGTTTCGCTGTCCTCCTTCGGCTCTTCGTCGGACTTGCCGAAGAAGCCCCAGAAGCCGCCGCCACTGCTGCGGCGGGTGTGACGCGGGCTCTCGGCGCTCTTCTGGGTAGTGG
>LGSN01001080.1:0-13470 GCA_001314375.1 Phytophthora podocarpi
TTATTAGCGCTCTAAATCGATCGATTAGCAAATAAATAGGACATCATGTATGGCTTTCACAATACTTGTACTCTTTTTCGTAACTTGAGTGAAGACCTCTAAATAATGACTTTTGATATGCACACCAGCTGCACACAATAGTGGTGTACAACTGGTACACTTCCAGCAAATAATGGAAGCTCCGATGGCGACGACGCCGTGTACGCGTCCATTCTGGCGCGTGTGGAGCGCTCGGAGCTGCACGACCAGGTGAATAATGTGGTGCGGAAGGAGTGCAGGTTAATCCGCCGCCAAGTACGCTATGTATCGGCATCTCTAACAGCGCTACGGCAGCTGCAGGCGGCGGCGCAGCATTTGCGACCGAGTGGCGACTTGCTGCCCACGACGCTACATACGCAGTTGAAGAGCATAGAGGAGCTGCAGCGCAGATTGGGGACGGCGATGGACCATTTGGATATGAAAAACAGGAGGACGAAGAAGAGGAAGTGACCAATTGACAAGGAAGAGAGGAGGACAGTTGACAGAAAGAAGAAAGAGGAAGACAGGGAAGGTATTAATGCGGACGAAGAGGAGGACAACGATGTGGACATAAGAAAGAGGGAAGAAGAAGAAGGTGGTGCTTCTGAGATGGGGGTTGACAATGGATTGGAGACGGTGGAGAGGGACAAAAGCGGAGAGTCTGCAGTGCAGGGGCAGGAGGAGGAGGAGGAGGAGTCTGACATCGAGTTTTTGGAGGTGGTGGCATCTGCTGATAGGATGACGGAGATGGAAGAACCAGCGGCATTGCTGGTTGAGAGAGCGATACAGGAGCAGCAGGATGACGACGAGTCTGAAGTGGAGATTTTAGAGGTTGTGACGGCTGAAGAGAGAAGGGCTGGAGCAGAGGAAGGTGCTGGAGTGGAGAGTGTGAAGCTGGAGCGTGTAGCGTTGGACAGCCAGTCGGGGTGCAGTGACGGAGGTTCAGAGCCGACTAAAGACGTGACGGATGAAAGTGACGAGTTGCCGAATGGATTGGTGAGAAGGCCACGCGATGCAACTGTGCGTGTGAAGGAGGAATCGGTTACGATAAATGATGCACAGATTTTGCCTGATCAAGAAGAACGCAGTACAGTGTATAAAACTGCTAACGATGCTGCGGAATCTCCAATCGAGTTGGAGGTATTAGAGTCGTCGAGGAGTCGGCAGTGGAGTTGGAGGTGTCGGATTCAGAAGAGTCGGCGGTGGAGTTGGAAGTGCCAGACTCCGAGTCTGATGAAGATTTTGTACCTTGTCAAGAGTTAGTGACTGAACTCCAGAAGGCAAAGGTTTCTACCCAGTTGGTCAGGTTTCCAGCGGCTGTGGATCAACTACGCACCTATTTGTTTGACCGTAAATACCTGACTGTCGCCGAGCTGGACGGATATTTATTCGCACACAAGCGCATTACAGACGAGGAGGTCAACGAGATTGGACATACGATTGAGAAGATCATCTCCGTGGGCATGAAGTTGCCAATGAGGCCAAAGATCAAGCTGGCGCTTTACGACTTGCTTGCGATTGTTGAACAGCTCGAGCTTACGTTGGGCGAGCTGCCCGAATTTTGCATCCGTAAGTACTAGAATCTAGTAGCAAGACTCATGAACATGTCCAAGTACTGGTTGATGATGTTGCTAATGTTGTTTTACTATTTTGGTGTTGCTTTGTGCAGGGTCACGAAGGAGTTCTCGAGTTATTTCTCATCGCAAGTGGAAGAGAACGTCGACGCCGCAAACCGTGAGCCCCGCTTCGCTGTCCTTCATGTGTAGTTCGTCTCAGAGTCTGCATAGTGATCATCAATCTTGAAACGTGTCAATTCCAGATCATGTAAGTTATCGTCTCTGACGTCGTAGGCTCTGCTGTCTTTCTCAAATGATGCCTTGCTCAACGACACTTTTGTGCTAGCAGAATAGCGTATCCAGTGTCGGTGCACTTCTTCTTACGCATGCTGCTGCCATCGCTCCTCCGGCTCCGACTCATGTCGGAGACTATCACTGGCTGCTGCCGAGGTGAGAAGTGGCGGATTGTAGACCGCATGCACGTCTTGGACGTCGATTGCCCTCATCGGACATCCACATGAAGTCCCGAATTCCTTCGCAGAGACGGCGTAGTGTAGGGCGAGGCAAAGTGCTTCCATGACACTCCGCATCATGCGCACGGGTGGTGGCCGCAGCACCACGCAGATTGTCGAACGCTTCGTGGCCGCTGTCTCGAGAATGGTGGATTGAAGTGACATGCTAGCCGTATTCATTCGAGGATCATCTTTGAATGCCAGGAGCAAATGATGTGTCATTTAATGACATGGAATATAACTTGCTCGACTCAGCTTGTTGTTTACTTATGCTCGTGTTGCTTCTAAGGTCTATGATACGTAACGCCGACTGCGCACGGTGCATGCGCAATGAGACTGACTCAATTGGACTTGTGTACGGCCACGTGGATGTTCTTGCCGTTGAAGGGATAGCCATCCATCCGCAGCGCGAGTGTCATGCCTTCCAACGCGGCAAAACGCACAATTGCGACGCCTACAGTGCTTCCATCAGCCATCGTGGGGATCTGCACCGACACGACAGCGCCAGCGATGCCAAAGTACGACGCCACATCCGCCTCCTTTGTGGTCCCCCATGGCAAGTCGGACACAAAGACCTCGTAAGTCGCGTCGCCACCCGCAGCCTCTGCTGCTGCAACAGCTGCTGCAGTCCGCTCCATCTTGACCAAAAAGTCGGATTGAGGCTGAGGTGCAGCCTCCACTCGCTGCTTCTTAACCTGCGGCTCCTCCGACGTCGCGTCGACGATATTGTTCGACTCCGCGGTTCTCATCTGCGTATCTGCTCCATTCTGCGGTGCATACGCCGATCGCTTCTTCGTCAACAATTCACTCGCACATCAAAAACCACGCCGTCAGTCACTACTCAACTCTACCAATCAGCCAGCCAGCCACTCACTCGATGTACGCGTCGATATCATCATGCACATCTGCCAGCTTCTTCAGCACCTTGTCCATCTTCTACAACGTCGTCTGGTCCGTCAACGGACTCAGCAGCACGGCGGAGATCAGATGGTCCAGCACGAGCACCAACTCGTTGCGCAGAGCCTTGTCCGGGCCTGCAAACTCGTCATCGCTGATGATGCCCGCGATAGTCGCCACGTCTGCAAAATTCTTGTCGACCCACGCGTCGCTGCGCTTGCGCGTAATGCGGTGCTGGATCTTGCCCAGCAGTTTCGTGACGCGCTCTCTGCTCTGCTGCTCGCTCTGCTTCTGCTGCGCGTCGGGACTGGCCTCGGGCGCCTCGGCCTGTAACTTGCGCTGCTCCTCCACGAACCCTTTGAGCTCGGAGCTGAACTTCGCGTACTTGCGCTTGATCTCGCTGCATGTGGCCGTGTTCTCGCGGCTGAGCGGCACGTCCAGCTTGGCCACGGCTTCCTGGACCTTGAGCGCCTGCTCCACGCTCTCCAAGCACGTCTGCATGCGTGTCTGCAAGTTGCGCAGCTCGTTTTCGATGGCGGACGAGCAATACGAGCGCAGGGCGTCGCCGCCCACACGCGCCAGGATGCGCTCGAATCCACTCATTGATATGATACACCACCACCAGAGCTGCGATATGTTGACTGGAGGAACTGCTAGCAGAGACTGTACCGTAGAGTTGGTACAAGGATCTGTGATTGGTTGATATGTGAAAGTTTTGACCAATAGGGTGGAAGTTGTAGTGGTTGCAGCAGGTTATGGTTATGGCCACTACAGCCTGGCAACTGGTGCCTCTTGTCTATAGAGTGTCGTGCTGCAATGTTTGACATGGTCGGACGTGATTTTGGTCAAGATTGTTGCAGGTTTTGATGGCACAGCGTGCATGGTTTCCATACTAAGTTTTGGTCACCATCTATAAGCGGATTGCCATCTGCGTTCTGGTGCGACTGAGGAAGACTGTGACAACGTCGCCAATGGTGTGAGTTTTATATGTAGCACGTGATCGCTATGGTATGTGCATGTATTTTACAGCAACTGGGTAGAGTGAACTCCACGATCTGCTAGGAACACACATGCCGACGTTGCATTTTGGCTTGGGAGAAATTGCTCCAGGCGAAAGTCTGACTTACTGCCATCCAAGACTTTTGCACCAAAGTCAAACAACTACACTACAAAGCAATCGCCGACATGTATTGGCGGCTGACTCAGCCCAAGTGGCAGCCTCACATTTGCGGATACAGGCGCCACTTGTTTCCTTCCATCTGCGCCTTCGTCAGTCGACGCACTTTTACTCCTGAATAGAATCGCTGTAGTTGGCCCCTCTCTTGTCTGCCACTGTCTCTCCTCTCCCATGGTCTCCGGTCATTCCTGCTTTGGCTCAGCTCATGCCCCATCGAAATCGAGTTCGACTCTCGAAGTGGTAGGGACAGGCATTCCAACACATTAGCAATGGTGGCGCCCTTAGCTTTGGGGCTACTGTGGACTTTGGTCCCTAATGTGGTCTACGCCGCTTGTGCTGGCGGCTCGACGACACTTACCACCGAAGACTGTTCCGGCTGCGACGACTACGATTTGTGTCTCGGTTTCACGTCCGCTTCGAGTTGTTCGGGTTCCGGTTGTGAGACCGATGGAGACTGCACCTACAAGTGCTTGAGCGTGGACAAAAGTTCTGAGAAATTGGTTGTGCTGGTGGAATTTGGAGACTACAAAAGTGAGCAGGAGCTGGCAGCAGGCGGATACACCGAGTCCGACTTAGCAAGTTACCCGGACGAGACGAGTGACTGGCCCTCGGTATCGAACGACCAAGTCACAGCACTCGGAAGGATAAGTGTGTCATCTGCAATCACTACTTTGTACGTTACCATCTCTCTCTCCCCGTGTCCTATTGTAAAACCCGACAGACTTCCTCACTGTAACTTGTGAATGTTTTTTCTTGTTGTGTAGTATCGCATCAGGTGGAAATGCAGCTGTGGAGTACCCCAAAGGCAAGGTCTCCAGTATCATATTATCCTCGAATTTGATTGCGTCGGCGACCTCGGTGACAACTGTGGGGCTTCAGAATCTTGGTTTGGAGAACCAGATTGGGACCCTATCGGCGTTTCTCCCGTCATCGATCGAGTCTCTAGACCTCAGCAATACCCTCCTCACGGCGTTCCCTACGGAACTTGGCGGTCTCCAAGTACTGAAAATATTGTATGTGGCTTGCGGTGCACTGATAGAAATTCTTGGTTAACTTATTACCCAAATTATTGAATGCCTTAGAGTTTTGGACAACAACTACGTGACGACGGTGGACTCTGTGGAAGGAATTGACTCTATCACCACACTGTACGGGTCAATGGGAGTTTAGTAACTTGGTGGGTGTGAAACCTCTAATCTCTGGTTTTGGTCGTGTGTCAACACAGGAGCATTCAGAACAACAACATTGAAAATTTTACGGCAGTTTTTACCAAACTGGAGAACCTGTACGAACCAATCCAGTCTGGTAATGTGGTCCAAGAATCATACGCTTACTTTTCGTGGTTATGCTAATTTATTTGCAGGTACTTGGGCGACAATAACTTGACGAGTATACCTAATGCGATTTACAGCTATTCCAACCTGAAGACACTGTACGTTTGCATAGGCTGTCATTTTCCTTGTTGACTTCGACTAGTCGCCTCACGCTTTCTATTGTCATGGTAGAAACTTCACTGGAAATCCGTTTGCATCACGAGAGTTTGCAAGTAGCCAGGCGAACTTCTTGAACAGTCTGGAGACATTGGGTCTATCTGCGTCCGATTTTAGTGCTGATGCGGATTGTGGAGGCGCAAGGGAGAGTTATATCTTCGATGTGGCAGTGTGCATTACCGATGATGGCTCTTTATCGACGAGTGCTACAGCCAGTGGTGCGACCGTCGCGTCCAGCTCAACTGACGCGGATGGATCAGACGCAAACACTACTAGTACGTCATCATCTTCATCGTCTTCGACCAGTTTGATCGTGGGAATCATTTGTGGAGTCTTCGTTGTGCTATTCGCTGCGTTCCTTTTCGTCATCCACCGGCGAAAGGAACATCGGAAAGTTGACGTCTCTATCGCAAGCGACACTGTCGGGTACAGCAGCGATCATTTCTCCTCTACTGACAATTGGCATCAACTGCTGCAGCAGTCGAGTGGTCGGAGGACTTCCAGTGACGTTGATATGGTCATTCCAAGGCCCTCCAGCGAAGTTTCTATGGGTATCCCGACTTTGACAAACGAGTGGAATGAAAGCTCCGAGGCACCTGATATTATCACTACTGCAGTTTCCAGCATTCCTTCATTTGTGTCTACAGAGGAGGCCGGCTCAAAGGGAAAGCCGCAGAGATTTATGTCGATCTGGAATGACCTCGAGCTGCTTTCGCTGCAGCTACGTGCATCTGCTGTCAAGGATCTCAAGCCCCTCGGCAGCGGAGCATACGCCACCGTTTGGTTAGTGCGCTACAGAAATTTACAATTACTGGCTTCCAAACGCCTTCGACCAGAGAGGCGTACAAAGAAACACACGGCTGCTTTCGTGGAGGAGATCAAGCTAATCGCGAACTTCGACCACCCGAATCTGGTGAGGCTTATCGGGGCTGCGTGGACAGTTGAAACTGATCTGCAGATGTTGCTTGAGTACATGGAGGGAGGCGATCTCCGACGATACTTAGCGGACCCGAGTACCCCGAGTGGCTGGACGACTACGAAATTCAACATCGCGATTGATATCATTGAGGCGCTCGTATATCTGCACTCGTTCGTGCCTGCACTTGTCCACCGTGACCTCAAGTCGAAAAACATCTTGTTATCGGCTGACATGGAAGCAAAGTTGAGCGACTTTGGCACATCACGATTCAGATCGTCGGATAAAACCATGACAGGTGGAGTTGGTACCGGTCGATGGTTAGCCCCCGAAGTAATTCGTGGCGACTCCGACTACGGCCCAGCTGCTGACATTTACAGCTTCGGTACGCTACTCACAGAATTGGACACGAACCAGATCCCGTACGATAACGTTCGTGCTTCAAACGGCAAGATAATGTCCGACTTGACAATTCTGCACCGAGTAGCAACAGGAAAGCTGCATCCCAAGGTCCGGGCAACTTGCGGTCAAGCGCTAAGAGATCTGGTGGAGCGATGTCTGCTCGAGGATCCGTCCAAGCGTCCGACCGCCCCTGCCATCGCGTACGAACTTCGTGTGATCCAACAGGACATGGCGGGCTCTTTATGAGTGTTAATGAAGGATGGATCAGCAAATTTATTAGGCTGGGTGTAGTATCCGTTGTGGTGTGTATTAATAGTGAATGTGGTGTACAGTGTACAAGGATATCGTGTGATGGCGAAGCTCCTGGATCGATATTTTGCATTGAAAAACACTCGCCAGGATGTGATCCGCTTTTCCAACCACTGCCTACTGTGCAAGCACGTCAAGGGTGGCGTGCTCATCTAGCAAGACTGGACGATGGATCGACCGGTGGCAGCTCGCTATGAGTGCACGCACATGGACTACCTCTATCTATTGTGACGCCAAGTATGTTCTCGTCCTGAAAGACGAGTTGACTCACTACTGTAAGCTCGTGGCTGCTGACTCAGCTGACAGTCATACATGTACGGAGACTGTCATACTAGTAAGCGGTTCGGTATGCCGACTATGTGGATGTCGTACGATAACTCGCATTTCAAGCGTCAAGTCATGGGAAAACTCGCCGAATGGATCGGAGTGACCTATGCATTTGTTCTAGTGTATACTCCATGGATCAACGGTACGGTCGAGCGGGTGAACCGGACACGTTACAGATGTCGAGGGTCATGCTACTCGAGAAGTTACTCGGCACTCGGAACTGGGTGCACCTCCTACCGCTCGTGCAAGCAAACCAAAACGACGCCCCGGTGCTCTCGCTGAGCAACAGCGCCCCGGTATCTCTCCACGGATCTTCCAGCACCGTCAGCATTGTACATTGTTGTGATGCCAGGTGGCTGGGTGCCAAATATCCCGCTACTGGACAAGGAAAAATATATATGCCAGGCTGTCGACGATCTTCGTAGCCATAGCGCGGTTCGTGACCAGCGTGAACAGCATCGCGCCGCCGCTATGGCCCGTTTCAAATGCACCGTGTGCTGCTTTTCGAAGTGAGACAACGTTCTGTGATCGCGAGTCGACCAGCTACTCGTTCGCTGGGCCGACCCGTTCCAGGTGGCCAAGACTCTCTTACACTCGTTCCTCGTCCGTCACCTACTCACTGGGACCAATCAAGACATTCATGGATCGAGATTGAAATTCTAATGGGGACCTCAACGAGACCACAGAGCTCCATCTCCCTCCAGGGCATCGTGCTTGAGGTCCGTGAAGTGGTCTCGCACTGATTCAACGACGCTTCGGGTGAGCTTGAGTTGCACGTAGCCTACAGGACATCAAAAACTCTTGGGATCCAGCGCGTTCCATCAAACATGACGTCCCTGCCTTGGTGCCCAAGTATGCAATGGAGTACGATGTGGTGAGAATGCTGCAAGTGTTTGAGAGTTTAAGGGCCGTTAGTTGCATGTTCCTCTACGTCGTAGACTACGAGGGTTGAAGCTAAATGCAAGAGACAGGACATGGCTACATGTGTTCAGGCAAAATGTGCATCAAGTCGACTTTGCAAACGCCTAAAGTGCCGTCGTTGACGCGGTACTTCAGATGTTTCATAATCAAGAGTCTGCATCAACATTAGTTCAGGCGGACGCTGCCAGTGGCACAGGTAGCAGGACTATTAATAGGACATGAAGGCAAATAAGCGTCCTAATAAACTCACTTCGCAATTTGCTACAAGTGCGCAACGTCATAACTTGCGTTGCTCCCATCCCTCAATTCGCTTTCTTGCCCTCTACCGTAGTTAACCACTACCCCAGCGCCACACGTAGAGCACCATGTGTTTGTTCACCATCCTGATAGCGGCTACTGCAGGTGCTGCCCTTGCAACCAAGACCACTACCGTCGTGTCTTCTGAAACCGACCCACGTCAGATCGGGATGATGGTGGCCGACCAAGTTCAGACGCTCTCAGGCCACAGCGCGCGTTTATTGCGGGGTCACAGAAGTACCGACTCAGTCGACGACGACGACGATCTCGACATTGACAACGGTGACGATAGTGACGAAGAACGGGGTTTTGACTTTGAGACATTGAGGAATATGATCGGTCTGGCGTCCTTCCGCGAATCCCAGTTCTATCAATGGTTGAAGGCGGGACATTCCCCAACAGACATCTACAAGAAGTTGGATCTCGATAACGATCAAACGTGGCGAACGCTCTTCTACAAATACAGTGATTTCCACGGGGCAAACAAAAGTTAAGAAGCTCACGGCGCACTTCCGAGCAAAACTCACGACTGTCATCGTTGGTTTCACCTAGATTTCGAACATACTGCACAAAGCTGTTTAGTCGGACGCGTATTCAGTACTAAACTATCCCTACATCGACATGTTTCCTCGCCAAGCCAGGTAGCAGCTCTCTTCGCCAGGCATCTCAATTGCCTTTTCGCGTCTGAATTTCGGTTCAAGTTCTTAGTGGAATTGCGTTGCTATGATAAATTATCGAGTCGACAAGGGAAAGCTAACAACATACTTGATGGTGATCTCGATTCTTCGCGCACTGGCATTACGAATGGTAAATTACGAAGCACAATAAACGAACCAAAAGTGCGCTGCAATGTTTCCTTGTCGAACTGCCGAGAAGATCACGAGAGTGTTGCCTCTCTGCCTCTACTTTCGTGAGGAAAACCCACAGTTTACGCGCACAAGAACGTAACGCCAAACACTGTTTAGCAAACAGACCCCGTACTGTACCAAAGTTACCTCGCGTTCAAGAATAGCAAGTTTCTGCATCAAGTGAACCATCAGCAGCAGGCTTCTGCCAGAGGGGCGTTTTTGCATGGACGGGGCAAAATGCCCATTTGAGGCTGCCCATTTGAAAGTAAGGTTTTATATGGAGTTTTGTATGGCAGTTGCACTCGAACAGTTACACATGCTTGTGCGGTCCTCACTTCTACCTAAGCAGCCCCACGCGCAGAAGCTTTTATTAATACCACCTAATCGGCAGGGGTGAAGCGCAGAGATAAAGGCCGATACAAGGTGACGCCGCCTCCAACATGGTAGAAGGTGACTAGCCGGACATTAACGAGTGTCTCACGCAGCCTGCCAATACCAGCACGAGCAAAGTGGCTCAAGAAATATGAACGTGAACTTGGCATGAGGCCGACCGCTTACTGTTTGTTGCTTTAGAGGGTGGGGGGACTTCAGAACATGACTCTAGAAACCCCTAATGACAACGACATCGGGCGATCTGTTATGGCTATTAATCTCTCTATGATTCGCTATCTGCTCGACAATACCTGGGAATGGCCGACGGTGCCTGTATCGAGGGGCAGGCACGTGAGAAGCTCGACGAGGCGTGGAAATGGCTAACACGAAAGGAGAATTTAACCTACTGGTTGCCTCTGTAATTGGTCTAGCTAGCATTTCGCCTGGAACGCACTCCGTGGAAGCAGATTTTATTGTGCTGAAGCGCGTCAAAGGCCCCCACCGAGGCGGTCTAAGTAACTACGCAATGGAGGGGGAGCTCCAAGCCGGGCAGTATTTCGATCTAGTTCCTCCGATGAACTCCACCAGAAGGACCCGCGACTTGCGTCGTTGAGGAAGGTTTGTGATCCCATCGAGGGAATGCCCACTTTACGCATCATGCACCAATACATTTTTCTATATAATTGCAGAGTGCCTCATTAGGGTTTGTATCGGAATGCCCATCTGAAAGTCGAAAACCCTGCCCAAATAAACTCAAATGGGTAGATGGGTACTAGCGCCCATCTGGTGGCAGAAGCCTGCACATCAGGGTCTCGTAGTAATACCCGATTTATTAGTCGATTTTATTACTATTAATATGAAATGAGAAATTTAATATTCATAATATAACTTCATGGTATCAGTGACTTATTACTATATTTAATAACCACCGAGTAGCAATATTAGTAGTTTGACTTTTTATTAATAAAAATGAGTGTTCATTTCCGCTGGCGTATATGGCGGGATGATTTGGGCGAGTTCTGTGAGTTCGCAGTTCAACGAACTGTGTTAGATTACTGTAGTGTGCCCCGGGTCCAAAGCACCAAAACCGTGAATACACGGCAATGAGGGGGCTTAACCCGCACGGAAGTAGTTGCCGACTGTATTGATAGATGTCTGGTCAATCAGGCAGATTGAGAAGTGAGGACTAGACTAGCTGGTCATTAGCTGTCGCTCATTGACTAACATGCATAGGGAATCCCTCACTGGCGACACCAGGCTGAGAGGTAGTCTCGGGTTTCAACCCACGACTAAGTGTCGGTCCGTGGTGGACAGCTTCTGGGAGCTGTTCTGACCCACACACGGATAGCCCAAAGGAAATATGTAAGTCGATTATACCAAATCATTATGCAACCAGGTCAGGCACTGAGCTGCCTGACTGGTACTGACATGCAACACACTCATTGTCTGACGACTGGCAGCCGTCAGACACATCCGGGTAATCTGCGATAACACTCTGGGGCGTGTGCTTCCGAATGGCGCGGTGGAACCAAGGTGAAACGACTTGAATCCATTACAAATACCCAGCATGTTTGTCGTTTACCTTCCTGCAATATAATGGTAAAAGTTTCCTGATCGGAGCGTATGTGTAAGCGTTAAAATTAGTGGCGGCAACCTCAACTACTGTCCACTGCGACTGCCTCGCATTCTTTTTCAATACTCGTATTGCGAAAGTTACTTTTGGGCCGTCGAGTTCGATCACTCAAACCCAAAGGCCATCGGCATGGAGGCTCTCCCTAGCATGCTACAGGTGGAACGTTTGTGCAGTAGAAGAAGGGAAATGTGATAAGGAGCGAAATTGCACTTGCGCAAGCAACATTAACACAACAAATACAGATTGCCTTGATTCACTTTATTTGCTCGGTGAACCACCACCGAATGCATTTCAGATATGCTTGGGTTAGTGTTTTTGCTTGGTAAACCACTTCAGAACACGTTTGCTTGCGAACCATCCGAGGTTTGATCAGGAAAAAATCTCGTTTGATTTCATGGATCTTCATTCAGTCCACACTGAGCATCCGCGAAAATGCACTGTACCGTAGAAGAAAAACGTTCCTAATACATGTACTGATTTAAACTGACCTAAAGTCCTAATTTATATTACTACTCTAGAAAATTTGTCCTAAAATCAATGTAAATTACCTCGTGGTAATTTATCATTCGTTAGTGAATTAAGTCAGTTTGATTGTACCACCGGTACATGCATGCTGTTGGTGCGAAGCGCTGTCAAGCGGTGGCGAGCGGTTGCGAGCGCGCGTAGCCATAGCGGGGTGCCCGAGCATCAGGGCCGTACGGTATTTGCGAAGGTGAGCCTCGCACTTTCCAGGACATATTATCGTCATTCCCCAAGCGAAGCGAGGCTGGTCACTTACGTACTGACGGGGTTCTGACAGTAGTTTTTTTACTTGTCCTAATCGGACCCGTAGTGGAAGAACTGACCTAATTACAGGTCTAAACACTGCAAGATATTGCAGAATTTCATCTCCACCATTCATCACCAATCAATTCTCCGTACTTTGAGAGCAGACACACAATCGAAGAGAGATCACGTGCTTCCCACACATGTTTAGGCAAGATCTTGGGCGTGTGAAGAACGCCGACGTGGAACTACTTGAAAATGGCAGGTCAGTTTGCCTGTGTTTGCCCTTCTTTTCCTTTGGTTGACAAGATCGCGAAGTTGAAGTGGTGTGGTACACCACACATAAGTCTGTTATCAAGTGTACATTGATATTTTAATATTATTAATATTTAATACGTCCGAAAAGCACTTTATCATATTAATAATGATATCACAAGCTCTTGATTATCTATCAGAATAACAAACGCAAAAAGCACCATTACTACGAAACCCTGCCCACATGGCTCTATCCAAAGATTTGCTTTATTAATATACCAGGTATATTATACAAGTACCTATTACGGTAATAGTAGGGATTCCCTATTTCATGTAATACAAGGCTTGCTTCAACCGCCGATATTGACCTCGTTTTGCGTACCTAGTACCACTCCGTTCCAGAACACTTGTCCTCTTTTGCTAGCACGGCTCGGGATTTGTCAATATTGCACGGAAACAACTGTGATTGGTCTTAAAACAAAGCTGGCGTCTGCTACNCGAGGCGTACTGGGAGTTGCCGGATGAGACGCTGAACAACACCTTCCTGTCCTTGCAGTGTACAATGGAGTCGTGAATTTGTGAAGGAGGCGAGAGCACCTACAAGCTCGCGCACATGGCAAAAACTGAGCTTCGCCGGGAGGGAAGACTTCCGTTGAGTATTCCCTGCTCTGACTATACCGTCTCGATGATGCGTACATTAGCTAGCGTCACACCATCAGACCATAGTTAACTTAAGTATAATTTGGGGACAAGTAATCTGAAACAGGCCAAAAGT
>LGSN01001081.1:0-13174 GCA_001314375.1 Phytophthora podocarpi
CACTTGCTTTTCAACCTGGAGCTGCATACACGTGAAATTCAGCGCACACGTGGAAATCATCCATTCTACACGTGAAAATAAGATTTTCCCGTTCTGCTCGGCATTTGGTTCATTTTTCTGATAGTGCGTATGTACTGCAAGCCAGCACCCGAAGTCGTGGTTGGGACTCGGTGCCCGCAATTCTCGGCGTTCGCCATCCGTCTTACCAACAAGGCTGATCGAATTCAACTTCTTGTGGAGGTGACCACGCTGTTGTCTAAGAACCAGTAATCAAGCACCAACAGAGAGAAACGTACATCGGGATATTTACCAGCACCACCACGAAAGCGATACATCAATTTAAAATTTAAAAAAATCTTATTTCCTTTACTTGTACTATTTACGGTCTGAATATGTATGAACAATTGCCTTTCGAGATAAAAATTGCAAGCCGATGATGAAAAATTCACAAAATTTCCTCCACTTAGTCTTCCAGCGTCTCGATCCGAGCGCGAATGTCCAGAGAGCAAGTAGATACGGAGACAGAAAGCCATATCCGCAACAAGGATGATGAAGAAGAAGAAGAGGAGAGTGCTCCGTTTAATCACCACTGGAGAATCTGCCGCTCCCGTCACAGAATGTCGCCTTCTGGCCCCAGCAGAAACTGTGATCAGAAGCACTCAAGGTGGATGTATTATACTTCACATATTGATATTGGCCATCCGTCTCTGTTAGACGACTTCGTCGGCAGCACATAAGGAACACGGTACAGGTTGGAATGGTATTCTGGTTCCGCTCTAAAGATGAGCCAGCCAAAAATAAGCAAATCGACGTTTAGTATTGCCGGAGTAGTGGTGAAGATCGGTTTTAACAATAGTGCTCGCGCCAACTCAATAATTAATAATTCAATGAAGAGTGTTTTATCGATTTTTTTTATCGATAGGCGTCGCAACAAGGTATCATTGAATTCCTCAGTCACAGAATGTAAATATGTCGAGTATATAACAAATATTACTTGTGCGTTATTACCACCGCCCTGGCCATTTCCAACTTCTTCTGTTAGTTGATGAAAATGCAGTCCACATGGGGAACATGGGGAACAGCGCGATGATGGTGTACTCCTTCACAGTCCTATGACCCACAGTCTTGGGAGAACGTTGCATCGGCTGGCAGCCGAGTCGAGAACCAACATTGGAATACGATTGTGTGGCATCATCTCACATCGGCATCGACAAATACCAGTGAGATCAAAATGCCGACGAGTCGTGATTCTGCACGCACAGCCTTCACGCGGTGTGCATTGATTTGACGGCTTTGCAGTAGGCATGGCAACATGCCTCACTTGGTTCTTATTTTCGCGCGGAGGAACTTCTTAAGCGTTTCGCTCGTCGTCACAATCAGTGCCTTTCGTAGCACCTTCGGTGACAACCTACTTTTTCTCCACAAGAGCCTTGCAATATCGCTTCTGCTGTGTTCAGCTGCAATCATGAAAGCATACTCCATCACAGTTGCCGGATACCTGGCTTGGACAACAAAAACTCGACGATCTTAGCACTACGGTCAGCAGATACTGTCAAGAGTTTTTTTTTGATGAACTCTTGAGGGATGCTCTCATCGTATGTAACTCGTGCAATCTCGTAGCATCTGTTGTCGACAGCATTCGAGAAAGCTTCCATGATCACCTCGGAAGCCAGACGGTCATTGCCACGCATACACTCCACAACGTCGGGAAAGTCGGTGTTGGCAGCTATCCGAAAAGCATCATTATCACTCTACGGGGGATACACCTGTCTGATTGCAAGAACACCGCAATGACGCTGCATTCAGTCTTGTGTATGCTACCCAGTTTCTTTAATTCGAGCCCAAGCGCACATTTAAAAGTAGAAATGATGGATTCCGAAGGGATGTATGCATTATCGTACAGAAATTTCGTAACGGCAAAGTCCCAGCGTTCTCGAAAGCTTTTTTGACCTACCACGAAGAGTATAGTTGTCTACTGAGTAGGAACGATACCGAGTCGATACATCCATAACGAGCCGTGCAAATAAAGCTCGTGTCAACCATGTTCTGCGACACGCATCCAGTATCAAATAACACCTTGATAATGTCAACACGCTCGCACAGCGAGGAGCACACAAAAGCATCGTCCATTAGCTTGTAATTAACCTGCACGTTATTTTGCAGGTATTGCGCTCCATCCCCCCGTGCCAAATGGACGATTAAACTTCCGCCGTCGACTGACTCCGGATGAACTTCGTAAATCATCTCCACAATGACTCGCTGTCTGGCTTGCAACGCCTGTTTAAAAGCTCCGACCATTCCCCAATGATATTGGGGGGCATTAATCAGAAACTCCCCCACTTCAATATTTCCCCTGTCAATAGCATTGGAGAGTGCTCTGGACATTTCACTTGCTGGTCCAGTCTCCTCCGTCTCTCGTGCATAGTCAGCTGCAAACTTCACCACCTCAACATATCCCATTCGTGCTGCAGCGTCCAGCACTCTCCACGCAACTTCACATAACATATCGACATCATTTTCTTCCTCGTCAGCACTAATATCAACTTCGGACATGAGAAACTTCACGACTTCAAGTCTGCCATTGACTGCGGCGTTCAGAATCGCTTCCTCGAGAGAATCCAGTGCGTTATAGTCAAGTTTCCCATCTGCCTCGATGATTCCTGCATGACTTCGGACCTCTGGGGCCAGTCACTAGACAATATCCAAGTGGCCGTTTTGAGCTGCGAGGATAACGACTTCAAGATGGTCGTAGCAAAACGATGGTAGCAATTGCTTAATCCAAGCCATCCGACCCGTCTCCGAAGTCTGAATCACTGCCTCCTCTCGCGTCATCAGCAACACATCGAGCTGCTCGAGGACGTGGGGCAACGCGACGATCTCGGCTGGGAGCTGGATGCCCTGGAGGCGCTCATACGTGGGGTACTTAGCGTCTGTTTCATTGCCAGTTCAGACATGATTGGTTGGTAAATGTTGGACAGACGTTTGAAGGAGAAAACTAGAAAAAAATAATACATATACATACAATAATTATTATAGATTGCTTACTGTAGCACATTAGGTACAAAAAATCTCGTTCATTCTCTTGCAAAAAGTCAACTAAAAACGTGGGTGTTGTTGGGCGTAACGTTGAACTATTGTATCTAGGCAATTCAAACTGTTATAATCATTTGCAAGATCCCCCGCTACTATAGCAAGCGCCGTAAAGCACTCTCGCCCAGGCCTTCAAGTCCACTCAAGCGTGCTCGAACCAGTCGAGACGTCCAAGAACCGAAAAAATGAAGTTCCCGAAAAATTGAGAACCAACTTACTGAAAAATGTTTTCCTCGCGAATTTATAGCACTTCCCCACAACGTCGTCAACGAATTGGATACAATACTGATGAAACTCTGACCGAAGCAGCAAAAACCGGGGATTGTGGACGTTGATGAGGATGTTGAACGAGTTCGGGGGGCATCTCCGACGCCGTTGAACTGTTTGCTGCCGACAACCAGTTCACGGAAAAAGTCAGAAGAGTGATATTTCTAATGTAGTCAGTTTGGCTGTAAGGAACGAACATTTAGAGGTTGTACAAAAGAGTCTGGATACGGGAGAGAAAGACACAAAGTTTTGTTGAAAAGAGCGGAGGAAGCGGCCCCGAAAGGAGTGTTATGAACGGGTATCAAGAATTGTATTAATAACTGCGACGACGACAACAATGATGATACGTTTACGATGCAAAAGTTATCAGAGTGCTCGTGTTAGGATACATTCTCAATTGCATCATTGACCACTTATAGGATAATTGTGGCCATTGTAAAAGACATATTCACTGCATTCAAATACCCGTCACGTGCCATCCGAACAAGCAAATCTTCCTCCGGTTCATCTTCGTCTTCGTCATTTCGGAAGTCTTGAATGTCCATAACTACGAAATCTAGCTCGATTATCCTTTCGTAGGTGACGTAGTCGGGCAAGGCTTCATAGATAATTTTGTGGTGGCTTGTTGTCCCTCACAGACTGCTTGATCAATTGCTTTTTCGACATTTAAGTGAAAATAGTAGGGATCACGCAGGAGATTCACAACGTCAACATGTCTACCCGATCTGGCTTTGGACAGCATGTCTGGTACCGTTGAATTTTACAAGAAAGTGGGTGCGAAGCACGTGATGCAACATTGGAGAATACGACTCGCTTCGGATCTATCACCAACGTACACCGCATGTACATGTACGAACGAATGGAGGAATTTCCTTACGTTGTGTCAACGAAGTGTTTGAAACTGCAGGCAGCGTCGATATCCTGGAGGTTTTGTTCAAGAAGGGGGGGGGTCGAGCAGATCGATCATCTGGTGATGACAGTTGAAGAGACTCTCAAAGTGGCAGCTGAAGCAGGTGGCTAAACCAACTTTTGTATGAGTACCAAAGTAACGTTTAAAGGCTGGAAATCGACCAGTTCAAGATGCTCTCGCGACTGCTGCCTGTAATCAGCAAATTGATTCGTTAAAGCTCTTGCTGGCAACATTCGCTCTTGACTTCCAACGAATTGAAGCAATGTTGATAGTTTAGATGATTTTGGAAAACTTTCGCGAATACTTCAATGAGGAATACCAGAACGATAAAGCATATCAATTTGGTTCGATGCTTGAACACGCAATTTTGCAGTGCAGCAGGTTGCGGACGTGTTGACGTCGTGATGGTTATGCTCGAAAGAGAAGAAATTCCATCCACACTGTTCGATTGGGGTTTCACTCCAACGGATCAGCAAAAATTATTGCGTTCCTTTACTACAAGCACCATGTTACTCCGCGGGGTGCTTGCTACCAGGGCGTTTAGAGAAGCTGGAAATGTTACTGCCACCAGATATCTACATGAGGAGAAACTCGTTTCGTCTCGCTCTATCGCTGTAGTGTTTGCCAACCCAGCTCGGTGTGGATTCTGGTACCCGTCCAATTCTACAAGTAAGACGAATGCCGGCATCGTGAAAGCTTTGTTCAGTCAGCGCAGCATATTCTGCACTGTTATATGCTAAGCTTTCAGGGACGTGGTTGGCCGTGGGTGCGTCGAGTCTGTGGGGTTTCTGATGTAGAACCCATGCATCCGTCCTCAACACGCGAAACTTTTCTCTTGGCAGCGACCCACGGACAACTCCCAACCGTGGAATTCATGGTCAACAACGGATCGATCAGTCCAGGAGGTGTCTGAAGCACTGAAAGCCACGACGGAGCCCAGAATAAAAATGATTTTCTGCCCAGTGGCGGCAAAATCGTCGCCGTTCCCGGGGCTAGTCGTTGCTAACCCACCTCAACGCACGTTGTCTATGGTCTCATATTGCCTCTACAGCAGTCCAATGGCAGTTCTTGAACTCGTCGAGTAATGCTCGGCCAGAAGTGTCGTCTGCTAGTGTCCACATTCCTTGAGTTATTTCGCGCAGAAATTGAACAACCGGCAGGAGCCATCTGCAGCTTTTACGTGTGTGCAATAAGGCAGAACGCCTTTGGAGTTGTTGTTGTGTGTACTTGTCGCGCTTGGGATGGCAGGATGGTGGTGCTGACAGTCTCTTCAACTTGGTTTCGATTGGCTTTCGTGGCATTGAAGACCTTCAAGATGAGTCCTGTGGACGAACATAAAACCGATAGCTCCAGTCGCAGCCATCAGACATTCTCACGAGGTTAACGCAGTGAGCGGGGTCATTTGAATAAGATAGGCACCTTCGGGGGTCGAGACTCGTGGAGCTTGTTGGTTATGCCAGGCAATCCAATCTGTGTGGATGTCATTCCCGCCGGCACCTACTTTTGTGTATGATAGTAACAGCCGCACATCCGGACTTCGACGCAGCTTCTGGTGGTCCTGCAGCATTCGTGACGACACTGAGGATCTTCATTTGCGAATTCGCCTTCAATCACCAAGCCAGCCTCGGCCTATTTCTCCCTTTCATTTGTCGCTGGATTGAAAATGGTCGTTCGCAATTGGATGCTCGCTGTCTTCGCCGCTGCTTTGGGATGTGTCACTAAAGCTCGACCTAACATCCTGGTGTTCTTCCCGGACGAGCTTCGATTCGACTGGGTCAACAATGGCACTGACACGGACTTCTTGCAGACGCCCAACATCGACAGTATCCGCAAGCGCGGACTCCACTTTAAACGCGCGATCACTGCTTCCCCCGTCTGTGGGCCTTCGCGTGCGTGCTTTGCTGCTGCTAGCCACTACGAGGAAGTGGGCGTGCTGACAAACCGCTACAACTTCCCGATCAACCGCATGATGGCCTACTACAAGCTGTTGCAAGAGACTGGGTACCACACGATGGCTGTGGGCAAGCTGGATTTGAACAAGAATTACACCCTCAACAGTTTCGGTTGGAACTATGAGGGCAACCTGCACGCAGCGGAATGGGGGTCCTCCGACATGGTCAACTGCGTTGGCGTGTTCGAGTCGTACTTCTTGGCAGAGCCGTACCCCAACGGATCGTACGGCGAGCCATACACGGACTATTTGCTTGAACACAATGCTACCGATGTTTTCCTGAATGACACCCGCGCTCGCACAGACGGTGGCAACACCAAAATTGGCGATCCTCGTTTTTACAAGGACACGTTCCCGAATCCGTTGCCCGATGACCTCTACAACGATAATTGGGTTGCCGACCAAGCGCTGCGTCTTCTAAGCAACAAACCTGACGACAAGGAGTGGTTCATGATCGTGAACTGGAATGGACCTCATTACCCTATGAGCATCACCGAGAGCATGTATGGCCGTATGCAGAACCGAACATTCCCGCAGCCGATTGACTACACGGGCAACTTCACCGCTGCGATGCACAATCGTACCCGTGCCGACTACGCTGCAATGATCGAAAACATCGACTCGCACATTGGCCATATTCTTGCTGCGGTGAATTTAAGTGAGACACTTGTGGTTTTCGCGAGTGATCACGGCGAGATGCTCGGTGACCGAGGCCTATGGGCCAAGGATGTTCCGTTCCAGCCGTCAGTGAACGTCCCGTTGGTCGTTGCAGGCGATGTGGTGAACGCCTCGTTGCAAGGGACGTCGACGAACGTTGGTGTATCGCTCATCGACCTCGCCCGAACCTTTTTGGATGTCGGTGAGGTGGAAAATGTTCCTGCACAGATGTCCGAGGCCTATTCGTTCCGTCCACTCCTCCAAGGAGATCTGTACAAGAAACGTGTTCTCCGTTCAGCACTTGGCACGTGGAAGCTTTGGTTTGACGGTCGCTACAAATACGTGATCGGCTACAGCGACGACGAACCCATGCTCTTTGACGTGGAGACAGACCCGCACGAACGCACGAATCTACTGCAGTCTACCAACACGACGGAACTCGCTCACTACGCATGCATCATCCAGTGGCTGCTTGACAAGGGCGAGGTCGTAGAGTAGAGCAACATTTAGCAGGGTTGACTTCAACTTAGTCAAAGTCGCCTAGTTTTTGAGCTGAGTAAATAATGCAGCAATGCCGATGACATGGCCCCGTTCTTTGTTTCGCCATGCGTGCGCTGTCCCAATGAGACTTCTTGGTCATGATGACAGGCATTTAACTACCTTTGCTTCTATTATAGTCTAGGTATCTCCATATCGATGGATATTCGCTGCTGTCACATCTATCGGGTTGCATCATCTCACTGAGTGGGGACTTGCGTAATTTGTGGTGCAGCTCGGATTCCAGAACGCTTCGGTGCGGGTAGCTTCTTCAAACCAACTTCTTGCGATGAACTTGTATCTGACCACCATTTACGGACACGAGAGCGCCGGGAATGCTCTAGATGCATTTTTTAGGCAGAGATTGCTGGTATGATGTCGACAGGCGAATTTACAGCACGCAGCAACGATATGCAACGCCTAAAAGCTCCATGTGTTTACACTTACGATGCCACGCTTGCCTAAGCAAGTGCCTGTAGTTTCTCCATGTCGACGATAGGTTTTGTTTCTTGTTTTTGTGGCAAAGTTGAACTCTCCAGGGTTTTCGTACTAACATTGCTCACTTAAATGATGAGGTTCTTGGTCTCCGCCAAGCCATAGTGTGCGGTACTGACCATCAACTTGCTCCAACACGCAGAGACTTTTGACACGGTAGCGCTTTCAGCGTCGATTGGCTGGGCATCGTTCGACAATCGCCAATAAACGGCCATCAAAACTTCAGCTGGAGCATTAGCGGACGCGTACGAGAGACGTCGCTATGCAAGTGGTCGAGACCAATTGCCAGGCCTTTGAAGCCATCTTAGCAGAGCCCATCACGGTGTCTGAGCTCAACGAGTTAGCTCACTGCCAGTAATGAGCACCCAGTGAGTCACTGGTATTCTTGTGTATATGAAAAAAATAGTCTTGCCACCGCGCTCGGGGTCGTCTGCAAGACGTTCTAGCTCTCAATATGGTGCTGCTTTTGGTAGAGGTCACTCGTAGACAAGTGCTCGTGTCGCTGCGACAGGAAGCACCGAGGTGTCAAGGAGGTCTCTTAGTTTTCAAGTTTTGAACACGCGGTTTATCTTCGTTCCCCATAATCGCCCATTCACTTTATCGATCTTGCTGACCATCACACCGCCCCTATGTACTGCCATGCTTCTTGACCCAAAATATATTGTCCTCTTGGCTGCAACTCCCCCCCACCGCCCTTGTGCCCCTGTTCACTGGGTCGACTTGGCGTGACTCACTCACCTGTTGAGTTCTCAACAGCAGCACCATCTACCGGTCGCCAACGGAATCCCATTCCTACTTTTGCAGCTTTGAGCTCAAGTCGGCACCACCTTCCCTCTTCAACTTCGCGTCGCCAAATCTTAACTCGCTCCAACTCCGCACCATCATGAACTGGCTGCGTTCCATTACCGGAGGCAACCAGCGCCCCGTTAACAACCGATTTCGTGTGCCCAAGAAAACTCCCTTGGAACGGGCCCAACACTACGTCCCCATTCTCAATTGGCTGCCCAACTACAATGTCGGACAAGACCTCAAGTTCGACATCGTTGCCGGTATCACCGTGGCCATGATGCTTATTCCGCAAGAAGTGTCGCTCTCCACCATCATGCACGTGCCCGCGCATCACGGACTCTACACGGCCGCCACCTCGCCGCTCATCTACGCGCTCTTCGGATCTAGCACCGTGCTCTCCGTCGCCAGTGGGTCCGAGGTCGCGTTGCTCACTGGTTCTATCCTAGAGCCCATCGAGGACGAGACCGAGCGTATCGCCACCGGCATCATGATCGCCTTCCTCAGCGGAACCATCCTACTGCTGGTGCGGATCCTCAACCTCAGTCAGGCTGCGGACTTCTTCTCGCGCCCGGTCATGGGCGGGTTTATCTCGGCTGGCGGACTCTTGATCATGCTCTCGCAGTTCCAGAACGTGCTCGGTGTCAAGTTCGACTCGCAGGACTACCCCGTGCAGACGCTCTACCAGAATCTCAAGCACATCGGCCACTCCAACAAGAACGCCCTAGCTGTGGGTTTGATCTCGATCGCCTACCTCATCGCAGTGAAGCTCATCAAGAAGCGCTTCTTCCCGTCGCCCGTGCTTTCCCAGCTTTTCGACGACCCGGCCACAACCACCTCAGCCCAGCCAGCAGCACGACCCAACGGAGCCAACTTCGCCGACAGTCACGGATTCTCCATCACCGACGAGCAGTACGTCGGCCTCGCTTCGGCTCGTGCTCAAACTGACGAGAACCAAGCCAAGTCACCCAACCGTAAATCCATGGACGAGTCGACCCCCAAGACCAAATCCGTGCTCATCGCCATCTTCCTTGCACGCACTCTGTGCGACCTCGGGCCACTCGTCGTGTGCATCTTCGGAGGCATCGTTGGATATTTCCTCGGACCCAAAGCACTCAAGCTCACCGGTACTGTGCCCGGAGGATTCCCAGCACCCGTTGCGCCTTGGTACGGATTCGACTACGGACTGATTGACGGAGGACGCTTCGGCACGATCCTCCTCAACTCCCTCACCGTATCGCTCGTCGTCTTCCTCTCCAGTATTGCCATGGCCAAGCGTCTTGCCATCCAGCGCGGTGAAGACATCAACACCGAGCAGGAGCTCACGGGCATCGGCATCGCCAGCGTCGTGTGCGGATTCTTCAAGGCCATGCCACCCACTGGCGGCATGTCCCGCACAGCTGTCAACATGCAGAACGCGCATACGCAGCTCGCATCCATCGTCACCACGCTCATCGTCATTCTCTCGCTCTACACGCTCACTGGCACACTGTACTACCTGCCGCGAGCCACGCTCGCGGCCATCATCATCGTCGCCGGTTATACGCTCGTCGAGTTCAAGGAGGCCAAGTGGCTCTACCGCGTCAAGCGCGACGAATTCTTCGTCTGGACTGCCTCTTTCATTCTCACGCTTGGACTAGGTGTGCTCGAGGGCCTCATCGCGTCTATCATCTGCTCCGTCCTAGCACTAATGATCAAGACAAAGCGTTCGCCGGTGGTAATCCTCGGCGAACTGGAAAACGGCAGCCTCGTGGATCGCGATCTCTTCCCAGAGGCGCAAGATCTAAACGATATCATCGTCATTCGTGTCGAGAGCTCGCTGTACTTCGCAAACTGCGAGCGTGTGGCCTTGGCGATTGAGCGCGAAATGGCTCGACTTTTCAAGCAAGGTACCACCACCCACGGTGTTGTGCTCGACGCGTACCACATGAACGACCTGGACGCCACCACGATCCAAGTGCTTTCGGACACCCAGGAAAAGCTGGAGGTGCGCAAGGTGCGCTTCGCGATCGCGAACGCTAAGGGTCGACTCCACGACATTTTGGCGGCAACCAATTTACCGAAACGCATTCTCGGTGGCGACCCCCGTGTGTCGGTGGAAGACGCGGTGCGCTTGTTGCGCAGTCTGCCACCTTCGGGTAGCACCACTCCGTCGTCTCTGGGAGCTACCAACATTCCGGTGTAATCGATTCCTGAAAAACAGGAATTTCTGCTGTTGGAGGTACAGACTGAACTACAGTATGCATTTCCATTGCGCTACACAGTTCATGCAGTGGGGGTTATGGAGGGACCTATCGTACCGTAGTGCTCAACGTTTCGAAGCAAGAAACTAGTTTACTGTAAAAACTGTGATCGTGCCCCCATCCCTTTTAGCCCCTTATTTCCCTCTTCTTAGTCACTGCCTGTTATTAAAACCTTTAAAAATCTGAGTCAACCAGACCAACATTTGGTCAGACCAAATTGTCCAATATTGCTGCATCTGTCTTGAAACTAATTGTAACATCTTCTTTATTATCTAAGAATCACAATGAGCACTGTTGATTTCATGTCAGAAAGCAAGCGTTCTCATGCTTTCATTTAAAAAGCACCAAGCCTAGACTTAGTCGCGTAGTTTTTACTGATTTGGCTCCAGCTCTTTTGCAAAGTCCAGGTTTCGTATAACAAAATGAATTGTTATGAAATTAAAATCCCTTATAGTAACCCATCAAATCTAGATTAACCCCTTGAACTTGGAGCCCTTCCAGCGCCCCCATCGACCTAAGAAATCCTGTATGTGCGGGTAAGGGTTGCTATACTGAACTCAGTATAATTTGGTATCGTGTATCGTGGATAGGCGCAAACTAAACCTAAGCCTGGTCGCCACGGTCTGTTGATATCGTGTATGTCCATGTTCCGGGGTGTCTTGCATACATATTTACTGCTTATCATATATGCAGGAGAACAGAACCAGTGCAAATGTGAGACTGAGCATTGGCGGCGGAGGACAGAGTCGTGACTACGACGTACATGGCCACGGCACGAAGGGAAGCATGAGCAGCCACGATGGTGTGATTCAGAAAGCTATATTGAAAGCTATACCTTTGATAGGCGCAACATTTGCCTACTCCGCAGTCTCGGCAGTGCGCTGTCGCTTTGACTACGTGACCCTGCCCGGCACCAACTCCTTGACGAAAAAAACCCTTCGTCTTCAGCACTCCCATCCACTGACAGCTGTGCCGGCGTACACGTGCGAACCGTACGCTCTCGCGCCTTCTTCGACAGGAGTGTTCCGTTGCCCCACGACTTGTGCCAAATCTCAAAGCAGGACATACCAGCTCTATTTTGCCTGTGACGAACCTTGTCATAGAGAAAAATCCACCACGCTATCGGCTTCTTGGACGGCGTGGTCAGTTTGCAGTCGCTACAGTAGATCGAAGAGTCTCCTCCATGAGCATTGCCCGCTTCAGCAGCGAGCCTACCTTACATGCACGCGTGCGTCTCTTCCTTTCCAACCTGATTGTTACCTGGACGCCTCTCATCATTCTGGGCGGGTACATCGCCTGATAACTAGGGTCTCGTGTGCGTCTTGGAAGGCGTTGCTGACAAGCGCATGTCAGTCTTCCTCTTGAAGCGACAGAGCTCCAAACGCAGATGCTTCAAGAACTTGACATGGCTCAGCTTTCGCATACCCGTACGAGGTGTTCAAGGAGGAGCTCAAAGGAGCGTCTGAGCCCCCGCAAAGCGAATTCCGATCGAAGTCAGAGTTCCTCAATCAGCAGCAGAGTAAGCATGATGTTCATGCTTATGCACAAAGAACACGGTACTTGGTCTTGAACATCGTGGCCAACCCGATTGACGATGCGACCGAGCTCGTCCCATTCATGAAGGGCTTGAAGAATGGGCCGGTCAAGACCTATCTCTTCCGAGAGTACCCGAGTACTCTCGAAGCTGCGATCCCGTTCGCAATATAAGAAAGTTTTAGACTGCGGTAGGCTAAACTGCATGTGAACGTGCCACGGATGCCACGTCCGATGATAAGGATGGGAGGTCCAGAGCCAATGGACCTCTCGAACGCGACGGCTGGGAATAACCCACCACGTCGTGGAGCCGACGTATGACGCTTCCATTGCGGACGCATCGGCCATTTCGCGCGAGAGTGCACAGCACCCATGCAAGGGTAGAGAGGCCAACGTTGCGATCATAAAAAAAACGCGCGGAACCAGTAGGCGCGTGTTGACATTGGACACGCGTCAGTGAGGACTGCAGACCCCAGTCAGAGGCATTCTCACTGCAATAAGCGAGATGACAAGCCAAACCTTGACACCCTGGACGCGACTTCGAAGCGAGCGGAATCTTTTTGTGCCTTGGTAGACAGCAAAGTCTATAAAGCCTTGACTTCAAGGTGGTGTAAACGCCTCGATGCGTATTGGAAGTACGACTGACAACAGGTGCCGTCGTGAAGACTGAGAAGCGTGTCGTACGCGTACGCTTGTCGTAACACA
>KQ473490.1:0-13164 GCA_001314375.1 Phytophthora podocarpi
TTTTCGCATCCATATGCTCAATTGCAATAAAGATCGCGATCCATGAGGTAGAGGAGCTTCGACATGAAGGGAGGTACATGTACAGTGAGTTTTTCTATTCGGGCATGCATGTAGTTCATTTGGAAGAGATCAGCCGAGGATGGCATAGTTGGCTAGAAGCAAAGGCTGTAAAAAGCTCGTATTCGACACGCTCTCTGTCGTGAGATGGTATGCACTTCAACCTAGAACAGCAGCCAAACTCGCAATAACCTACTGCAATACAGAGAGCTTCCACAGTTGCATATTGCAATCTGTCACGGCCGTGCAATTGGAAATTTGTATTCCAACACCTCTCGCAGTAAGGCATTGCAGTAAAATATTTTCACGGCGGATAAACCAAGATATTTTTTCGGATCCCTGGTTCTAAGGCTTATTGACCACCAAGTCGCTACTTGGCAATCCGTTTCGAGCATGTGACGTGTGATAAAGTGGCTCTTCAAGGTGGATCTTTTGTCAAGCGTTGCGAGGGGCTCAGTTCAGATTTCGCCGCCGAGAGCACGCATTTCTTACTTTGTGCATCATCAACGCTGTCGAAGATGAGCTGGAAGAAGGTCGAGTTCAAGGGCAGTGATAGTGTGGACCGGCTGCAGCGTATCCAATCTCTATGCACTTCAGCTAACACCAAGCTCGATGGCATTTTGCTCATTGGAGGAGTGGATAGTTTTCACTCGCAGGCGTCTCAAGCCGCGCTCAAGTACCTTTTCCTAGGGGGTTCAGGTCAAGAACTCCTTGGTGAACAGGTGATTTCTCACGAACATGAGAGACTGGAAGACGTCATTCTACTGATCGGTCCACAACAGGTGTCAGTGTTTTACTCATCGGAGAGTGACGCGGCGGTGAAAATCCTTCCTGTCATCTCCAAGTGGCGCCATGTTACGGAGTACGTTGTTCATGACGGAATGGAGCAGGATGAACAAGAAGAACGGAAGATCACTGCATTCAAGAGCATGATGGCGGGCATCAAGTGTGTGGGGGTACCTTTTGGACTTGACCGTGAAGGCAGCAATCTACAAGACACCATGCTTCCAGAAAAGTGGCCGCTTGTTCAGTCGTACGGACTAGAAGGCGGTGAATCCAGTGGAAAAGGTTTCTTCACGATGAACCACCGCGTGGTGAACGTTTCTCGAGAACTGATGGTAGTAATGGCTCAACTGGATGGGTTTAGTGCAAAGCGAGTTGTGCAGGAGAGTCAACCTTTTCTAGCGCACCACTTCGACGAGTTCTTACTGAAACTGGACCACGCTGAGAGTCCGGGAGCTCGCAATGCGAAGTCAGAGAGTGATCTAGGCGAGGATCTGTTAAGCTTTTACGAGTTCGGAACGATGCAGTACAGCGCTCTAGGTCTCAAGACGGCACCAACTAGAGGCAGTCGTGTGCTCTTTGGAGCAAGGACGAGTTCCTTGACGGAGAAATCTTCTTCGTCTGTGTTTCTCGCGAATTCGGGAGTCAAGGAAGGCGTTGCTGCCACGCATATGGTCGTGCAAGCTGAAGATCCGTTCACGGGGGTTCGTTTCGCTCGCACGTACTTCCTTTCGTCTGGTAAAATCTGCAAAAGAGTTGTCGATGAAGACGCCCTCGTGTCTTCATCGGAGAAACCGAATGTGGGCATCACTACAGCGACTACTGACACCAGAACAATGATCGATTTGTACGCGCTGCTTCTACGGGGATTCGAGACGGGCGCTGCTGAGCTGATCCGAGAGTGTATGGACCAAAAAATAGCCTCGCTTGATCGGTGCATCGAATCTGCTCGCGCTGAAGCTATCCACGCCATAGTCGAAATGGACAAGAGCCACTCTCAGCTGCTAGGGTCCAGCAAGATCCCAACACGATTCATCGATGACCAGTTGCGCCTTACTGCTGAAGTCATGGATGCTCGTGGACTGCCGGTTGAGTCTCTAACCGAAGGTATGTGCATGCACTTGTGCCATTAACTACTTGGTGAATGTTTTGCTGACATTGCATCGATGTGTTAGACTGGTGCCTTCTGTACTGCTCCATGAAACTGGCAAATATCCCAAGTGATGCGGATCCATCAGCTCCACTCGGGTCGCTGGTGGTTGGAGACACCTTTCTGTTTCAACGTCGTGGCAACACCCGCAGCGTACCTGCTCTTCCAGTCACCAAGCCTTTTGCATTTTTCCGATCATGGATTCAAGACGGCGAAGAGGCTGAGGCTGTCGAGTTGTTAGTGCGGACATTGCAATCTGAATTCATGCTTCAGAGTCGCTCAGTTCGCCTAGGCAAGGCACTGGCACCACTTGAAGCGGACGTTGCGACTACCGCAGAGGGAAACGAATCACAAGTTAACCAAGCCGCAATGTCGTCCAAGGCTTCAATTCTTCTTGATAGCAAGTTGCTGCCTATCGTTCATGGCAGCTGGCGTACGTATACTGGTGGTTTGATGTTCACAAGTCCCTATTTCAACCCGATCATAGTTTCCATCGAGCGAAATGTCAAAAGCATGACCATCCTGCCGTCACCATACGAAGAACTTGTGCTACTGAAGCTTGAACTCAAGAAGGATAGCAGCAGCCACTCGACCCCGGTAGGTTACAGCAATTTTGAGCTGTTTTGTGGATTTGTGCTGACGTTGACTTGATTATTGCAGCTGTCAGAAGCCCTTCCGTTTTCTGTTGACTCGCAAGCACTGTACATCCCGCTATTGTCAGGCACACGCTTCCAGGACGAAGTCTTCCGTGCCTTAGAAGCATGGAAAGGTACGGCTGCTGTATTGAGCGTGCCAATTTACCGGACAAGCGATCTCAGAGAGCAGTTTGAAGGCGACACCCCTCGAGACTACGAAGTTGCTAACTTTGAAGTACCTACTCACGTGAAGCCGACGTGTGAATTACTAGTGCGGAAGCAGACTTTTGTTGGTCAGGACGCTCGCACTATCGACGACTTTTTCCCGCAAGACTTCATTCCAAAAGATCCCGGTGCGGCCACTACGCTCCCAAAGCCGAACACTGAGGACCTTAGCAGACTTTGTGTTCCAGTTACGGTAATGCTAGGGATTCCAGGAAGTGGAACTGAGGCGATGGCACATTCCGTTTGCAAGATTTCGTCTGCCAGCTTTGACTGGGCCAACGTCGATGTCGATCTTCGAGACTTGCAGGCGTTGAAGCAGCAGAAAATGGAGGCGTCGGGGTATTTCATGATTTCAGACAAACTAGCTCGAGCGTTGGATCAGATCAAATCTACTGCCAAAACTCTGCAGCTTGCTCCTCGGATCATGCTGAGCGTCGTTGGATATGTCGATCCGATTATGGTGGCTTGTGCCATTCGACGTGCTGCGTATGATGCATCCCTTCCGAGCAAGATCGGTGCACTGATCAACTGCGTGAGCGCGACAAATGTTTACTTGCCTGACCCACTAGCCGCTCAAGCACCATTCCCAAAAGTGTTCGACCAAATGACTGCTGGGTTCGTGACACACACGTTGTTGACAAATAGTGGCGACGTCACTCCGGCCCTTCTCCAGAGACTGCGCTTTCACATGGACCAAGTGAATGCTTTCGCCGACGTAATGGTGCTTTCCCATGACGTGTTTGAAGGACCCCTTACTCCGCTGCTGGCTGTTGACCGCTTCGAAAGTGCTTACTACAAGCAGTACCGCAACGCCCACTTCCGCGACTGGGACAGTACTACACGCAACGATGTGGCTTCAACATATACCCGATACGTCTCAGAGCTTGAGCCTGTTAATGCTCCTGTGAGTTTCCGATTTGAGCTCGTTCCCGGTATGGACCGATCGAAGTTCTCGTACCTGATTGCGAAGACACTGACACCTTTTGCAACAATGGCAAAATCGATGGACCGGGTTTACCCCATGGAAAGCAAACCCACGAAAGGAATTCGCATAGCTCAGACTATCGCAGTGGAAAAAGTTCGGCAGGATGCCCACGCAACATCGGCCATAGTTGCTACCCCATGCGCAGAGGGCGTCTTCTCTAACGGACAGTCTCGATCGTGCTGGTGTGTTGAAGGTCAAGTTGTTTTCAAGGATGAACCTGAGTGTGTGTACGCATACCGTTCGTCAGGAACGTTTGCTCGACTTCGGGCCTCCTCTGATCAGGCGAGTAACAGGCCGGACAGTTTTTCATCGATGGAGATGAAAGTCACGGGACCCAGATTAAATGGTGAGAAACTTCGTGAGCTTCTTCTCAACTGTTACACTCATGCCGAGGCCTCGCCTAATCAAATTCGCTCGAAGGCTTCAATCAGCCTCGATGAAAAACGTGAAATCCAGCGACAACATGTACGTACCTGCTCGTACCTTGCAAATGTCCCTGTGTTTGGCTGACAACTGTGCTTGTTCGTTCTTGATGAAGGCGATGGACCCACTACCCGAGGGCTATCTATTCGATGGCACCAACTACGTAGATTTCTTCGGCGGCCGCTACGAATTCCACCCCTGCATTGCCCAGTTCATTGATGAGTACATCACAGCTGCGAATGATGACAGGAAGGCAACGAACCTCAAGGCCACAGAAGAGCGCGAGTCCCAGCAGTCCTTCGTTAGACAGCTCCTGTAGACTCCGAAGGATATTCGTTGGTGCTAACCAACATTCGATTAAATTCAGCTGGCGTGTGCTCGCTTTAAAAATCGGCAAAGTACTTCGCATTTTCTTCAGGATCAATGCTCTCTGCGCTGGACAGGCTTTCATTTCGAGGAGGTGTGCGGATTCGAACTGCGTTGTAGTCAGCTTGGAGATCATACGGTGCAGCAATTGAAGTGTCTTTCGTCTTCAGTTGCTCCCAGTTAATATCACGAAACCAAGAATGGCGCATAACCTATTTGCCACGAAAACAGTCATAGTCTATGAGGATTCTGGGGGAACACATATTTGAGATGACTTACCTCAGTTGCTCCATTTATCCCAAGACGGTCATGAGGATCTACTGTCAGTAAACCACTAGCATCACACGAATGTCAGATTTTACCTAACGAGAGAATAGCGAAAATGCTGTCAGGGTGAAACCGCACCTTAGTAGCGACTGCAGATCACTACTCAGTGTTTGATCAGCAGTCTGGAATGAGGGTTCAGCGATGAGCTTTATGCACTGGAAGTACTCATCGAGGGTACTATCTGATGGGCGCTGATACTCCCACGGCGGATGGCCTATCACCATTTCATAGATCACGACACCCAAACTCCTGCACATCAACAACTCGTGAGTAAAATAATACTTCGAAGCAGAACGCGTAGCAACAACCAACAACGAAAATTACTATACCACCAGTCAACAGCAACTCCATAGGGCTGCCGGGTCATGATCTCCGGTGCCATGACATAGTGCGTGCCGCACATGGACTGTGTGCGACCTGAGATTTCTCCATCGCCTTCCACCTCACCCACTGACACCATTTTCGCAAGTCCAAAGTCAATCACCTTGGCAAACCCGTCTTTCCCCACCAATACGTTACCACTCTTCAGGTCACGATGGATATACCCTTGGGCATGCAGATCTCTCAGTGCCAGCACCAGTTGCGCCGCGAAAAACTTGGCGACGTTTTCCGGGAACCTGCCCGTATTTCTGTACTTCCACACGCACACGTACAACGCTCGTCCGTCGACGAATTCTTGCAAAATTGCAACTTCCTCCGTCGTCTCGAAAGTCTCAAAGCCTCGACACAGAAACGGACTCGTGACTTGTTGTAGAATGAACTTTTCAGCTTCCAGCCGAGTTTTCTGCTGTTCCGTGACGATCTTGGATCTCGAAATTCTCTTCAACGCTGCACCAACCCCACGGACGAATAACCATAAATCAGTTTTTTTTAAAAATAATATTTCAAATGGAATGAGAAGATTGCAGCGTTTTACCATAGAGGTCAGGTGAGTTTGGACGTCGGACGAGGTAGACACTGACAAAGTACCATAACATTTTAGAAGTTACCATATAAAATTTAAACTTCACGAACTACTATTTCGTGGTATTTAGTGCTGCAATGCTATTAACTATAGTTTTATTTGTGGTGGACGCACCTGGCGTAACCTCCACGGCCTAGAAGCTGGAGCTGCTCCAAGTCGTTCATGCTTGGAAGATCGCAATGAGGTTTGATTTGTTCCGAAAACAATGATTCCAGTCTTATTTTCGGATCGATCTTTTAGCCAATGAAAACAGTTTATTTTTCAAATAGAAAGTTGACAAAATGGCGGCGATGCGAGGTCGAATGCGCAAGGAGATAGCGATGCTGGAGAGCGACCCGCCTTTCGGTACGTGGTGACAAGACGGTGACCGTCTTCTAAATGTCGTACAGTGCCGATTGATGCGAAATTGACGTTTGTATTGTCAAAATTACGCTCTGCAGGAGTCAGCGCGTGGCCCAAAGACGACAAAATCGACCAACTCGAAGCGCGTGCGTCGCTTACAGTCAATTTCTTATATACCTAAGCTGGCAATACTTAATATTTACAATACTAATATGGTTGGCAGAAATTCTGGGTCCGGACGGGTCTCCGTACGAGAAGGGCGTGTTCCAATTGGAGATCGAAATCCCAGAGCGGTTGGTGAATGAATGGCTGGCTACCAGGCTGCAGTCTGGATTCTGAGTAGGGTCGGTTTGTTGCTTATTTATTTACTATTATATTATTTATTTATTCTGGACAGATACCCTTTTGAGCCGCCCAAGGTGCGCTTTGTTACGCCGATCTACCACCCGAACATCGACGATGCTGGTCGGATCTGCCTCGACACGCTCAAGATGCAGCCCAAGGTGGGCGGCCAATGATAGTGTGTTGATTGATGAGAACATTGTTTTAGTGACAATCGGAGTTTATTGCTGTTTTGTAGGGCTCTTGGCTGCCGTCGGTCAATATTAGCACGCTGCTGACGACTATTCGCCTGCTGATGGCGGAGCCCAATGCGGATGACGGCCTGATGCCGGAAATTGTACGTCGCCTTTGCGATGAGGATCCGATCGATGGTTCGGATAGTTGACTTGACTTTATACAACGGTCAGGCGGACATATTCAAGCACAACCGCGAGGTGTTCAACAAGAAAGCAACGGAGATGACCACTCAGCATGCCCGCAACACACAAGTTTACCAACCAAAACCTCCAGCCGATACAACTTCTGGCCCATCTGAAGGTGATAAGTTGGCAGACGACGAAGCTGACCAGGCTCCAACCCAGGATACGCAGGTGGCAGAAGTTCTGCCTCAACCGAGAGAATCGGTATCCTCTGACGACTCGTTTAGTGACGGTAGCTCATCTAGCGAGGAAGAGGATCATGACACAGCGGATGATGATGACAATGAGGAGGAGAAAGATGCCGAACCGCCTACCAAGCGAAGCCGTCAAGAGTAGATATAGTGAACAGAGAGATTATTGCTTCCAGTAAGCATGAGGATTGATATATCGAATATGTATTTCTTTATTGAGTATTGATCCTCCCACCAGGCAATGACGTCGCTGCTGCCAAATAAACAAAAAGACAGCGACTCACTAAGAGGAAGAACGTGTCCACATCAAATCGTCTCTGTGGTAGCGACCTCTTGCACAAAATTGTACTGTGTCAGTTGCAGCGCCAGCATTTCTGCTAGCACACAAGCGCATCGGGTTTTGCTGCGAGAACCTGTGGTGATGCGGGTAAACTTTCAAGAACATGAGGCCGTGACTTGACGTGCTTTCCACTTTGACTGTGTCTCTGCATCATTTCATGACAAGCAATAGTGTTAGCAAAAAAGCCGTAACATTGTGCTGCAAGACCGTACTTCGCACCTTGCCCACTTGCATGAGGTCGATATTTTCCTTCGGTGTTGGGGTATAGTCGAGTGGCATGAGCGTTGCAGGCACCTCCCGCTTCGACTGCTGTAGTGCCTTCTCACTCTTCCACTTGGCTCCAGCAGTGCTTCCTGCCATTTTGGCGCTCGCAACAGATCTTCGGCTGTCAAATGGCTCCAGTCTTGGCTGTTCTGCGACTTCGATACCTCAGACTACCTATCAAAGTTAGCGAACTCTGTATCTACGAGGAATAGCCACGTGGATGCTGCGTCTCTGATCCGATCTCTGCTTAACTAGTTTGCGAGCCTTGCCTTCCAAGTCTTATCGGGGTAAGATGTCTAAGAAAAGTCTAATTTTCTACTGTTGCAAGCCTAGAATAGTTAGCGTCCTCTTTGGCACGACGTTCGTGATTCTTGTATCGTTCTTCCAGGGTGGTACTATTTTATTGTGGGGGTACTTAGCTACATGTAGTACAGCGCTGTCTTCTGTTGACTTCACAGAAAGTTAATTCTTTTCATTTGCGCCCACACCGCTGTTTCTCATCTGTGCGAGCAGATTAACTTCATGGAATTAGCTGCTGGCGCACTTATTGGCTTCATCAATTGATATTAGCAGTTGCGGAGATACGCCGTTGGCGAACAAGCTTCATTCATACAGCAGTTGACAAGCAGATAAACCTCCCAGAAAAAATAGCGGGATGATGATCTCCACGTAGTCAAGCAACACCACAAACTCTGTAACGCACAAACCCTTCGCACATAGATATCCAACGGTTTTCGCCATAGCGTTACGAAACACAAGTTTGAGGAGTGGCAAGAGAAGTGCAAAAGCAGTCCTTCCGCTCGGTGGGATCGTCGTAAAGATATAAAAGTACGTTGGGTAGACGACAACAAGAACTTCTTGACACACCATCACTTTTAACGAGGTCACCACTAGAGGCCATGCCACCGGGTCTGTGCGAGATTTTATCATCCACGAAGCCATCGGTAGCACGAACAGTGACAGCCACACCGGTGACATCGTAAGAATACTGAAAGGCAGTGGGAAGCCTACAACAAGTGTGATCCCATACATTACACCCACTGTGATCGCAGCCACGACGGCGCCATAGCCGGCAATCTGCGTGTTAGAAAGAGGCAATTGTGGCACAATGTGCTTGAACTGGTTATACGTCGTTGCGTTGGCAAGCCAGAACGAGGCGAACGCTCGAACGAAGAAGAACTGATTGGAATCGATGCCATCTGCAACGGGGTGTAAAGGAAGTAAGTCGACGATCGCAGTTATCACGAGGCACGGCAGTGGAGTAAGTAGTTGAGCGAGGATTACACGGAGACCACTCGCTTGCTCGATGTATCTGAAGAGGTCCTGCACTCGCTGAGTAGAATATTCGCCTTGAAGTTCGACCTGCGCCGCTTTCCAGATCGCGGCGAGCCTGGGTTTAGCAAAAGTAACCATGCCGAGCTTTGACGTTATGTGCGCAAAGGGGCTGGCCATTTTGAGCATAGGTTATTCTTACTCTTTTATTGTTGCTCAAGTTGCTAGGATGGCAACAATGCGAAGTAGCAATCCAGAAGAAGACAAATGCTCTCGCGAAGAAAAATTGACTCGAATGAGGCCGTATGTTGCATCAAGTCGACGAGGGTGGTTACCACGAGGCAAGGCACATTTAGATGAAAAAGACTCGGAAAACTCTAGGTCCATTGTTATTTTCTTGCATTATATGCAAATACTACAGTAACTGGATACCACGATTGAATTCTTGAAAACTGTACACTGGGCACAAGTCGAGCCCCAAGACCAGTGCACTGTCCACGAACTACTACGTAGTATTATTTTGTTTCCTCCCACAAAACAACAGAACTAGACCCTTTAACCGTTTTGTTTTGTTGTCTTGTGTCGTGCAAGGATGTTCATAGGACGTAAAGTAAACCCATCCGCATCCAGAGCCATTGAGGGTACTGCCAAACAAAGCCGCTTGTGGAATATCCCTTTATACACGAGCGCTTTGATACGCACTACATGAATATGGCAAAAGGGTTAATAGAAGTTCCAATTTATAAATGCCATTAGATTGCTTGCATTCTTCAGAGGGGGTACTTGGCTGGGCGGAACGTGCGAAAGAGCTTGTCCCAAAGCGAGAACCGCTTGGCAAAATTCCAGCGTGGATGAGTGTGGTGGAGGTCATGGTCATGTACGCGTAGACAAATGCTTGTGATGCTATTCAGCAGTGGCATCTGTGGGAACGAGAAGCCTTTGATATCCAAGCCTGAGTGGCCGGCGACTTCCACGTATGTCTTGTAGGCAAAGAGCAGATGCAGCTGGAGATCCGAGAACGAGAAGCCAAGACTCCACGCCAGGCAGAATGGCAGCACATTTGTGAGGCACAAGTCGACGCCGTCTTGCTCATACGTTGCCAAAGGGCACGGGTAGAGATGCAGGTGGTGGCGCTTGTGCACGTTCTTGTAGAGCCACGTGCTGTAGTGACACACCCAGTGCATCGCAAAGTGGAAGAAGTCAAAGATGACCTCAAAAAGCAGTGACTTGGGGATGAACGCGGCGTATTCAACCAGGAACGACTGCCAGTCCACGCTGCCTTGCACAGACACAGCAGTCAGCTCCGCGAACCAGAAGGAGACGCACTCTGTCGGCACCACCAGCCAGAAGATGCGGTGGTAGATGCTTCTGCTCTGCTTGTCAGTAAGTTGCACCTGCTTCTCTCCATTGATCTGCGGCTTCTTGGTCGCAATCCACTCGAACCACTTGATCATCGCAAGAATGCGCAGCACACTCACGCTGTAGACCACCACGAGCTGCACCAACATCACTGGAGACTCGGCATCGCGCTCCAGAGATGACACAGAGATGTAGCTGCCCAGCGCGACGCTGCAGATAAATGCATTGATGAACGCGTAGTATTTGCAGCGTCGAGTGACGAACTGAAGCGTGGAGACGCCATTGCTCAGGAAGGTGGCGAACGGAGTCGACTTCATCTGATGCAAGACGATTGCGCAGTGACAAAAATGAAAGGCGCACGTATCGGTACAGACTGTACTGACAGACACAAACATTACAAACGTTTTGTGGACGATCTTATAGAGCCAACTTTAGTACCGGTACCAACCATTGGCAAGAAAAAAGGAAAAATAGTACAAAAGTACTATTTTGAGCCAAGGTCGGGCCCAACACGGTTTTCGATCCAGTCAATTCAAACCTTAAATATCTGGATCGAAAATCGTGTTAACGGACCTGAACCCACGTGGCCCAAGACACTCCCCGGAATGGAGGATGGGGGCCGTGCACTCTCTACAGTCATGCACGCGTGGATTATTCTTCACAATATGATTGTGGAGGATGAACGCATTGATCCTGGTTTTATAAATCATGAGTATCTCTTCATGCAACCTGCACAGCCCGGAGGGGTACCCGTATTTAAGGTATCAAGGCCTCCGACACTTCACCGATCGGCAACAGTAGCCGATCTCATCGTCACTTCGCACAAGCTAAACAATCAACGTCAGCACTTCCGCCTTCGAGATGATCTAATATACCACATGTGGGAACGACGCGGGCAACAAGACTAGAATGAATTGCCAGGCCACCAAATATTTTTTTCACAAATATATCTTCTTTTACTGCAGTTATATTGACGAGCTAGAATAATGAGTATGGTTAATAGCTAAATTGCAGAGTAAATGATATCATACTTATCGCGTCGTTCTAATCTACTGCATAAAAAGTTATGCTTCTCTGTCTGCGTCCGGTCATAGCGTCATCAGAATAGACGCGTCACTAAGAGCACTGGTGTGCTCGTCCGGTGTAGCAATGTCAGTATTCATGGGTCGGTACTGGTAGTACGCTTAGAGTTTCTGTCAACCCGCGCTGTTTGCTGCAATAATCAGCGTTTCATCGTCACTCGTGGGGCCGAGGACCGACACATGATCGTCGACCTCGGCGTGGATACTGTCGCTACTCGTGCGGGGTTTGTTGCTGTTGCTGGTCGCGTTGGAGTGGCTGTTGTCGTCGTTTACATCCATGTCAGTATATGTCAAGGCAGCCGCCTCCTTTCGTAGACGGGCAAGAATAAGCTTGCGCTGTAATAGCACATACTCGACAGCATCTGCGTCCTCGACGTTTGGCTTCAAGTTGAATATGTTCAGGTTGACTTGCTCGCGGGCCACACGATTCTGACACGAAACTAATTGGGCAAATTCAGACCGCCTCCGATCGGAGTGAGACTGGACAGAGAAGCCTGTGGCATACGTGCGTGAGACACGCGAATTGTGGAAAAGATTGTGTTTGTGGAGAAGTAAACTGTCACCAAAGGAGGGGCCCAAAGACTTGGAGGTGTATGACCTGGGAGGTTGTCCCGGTGTTGCTTTATACACCCAGTCCTGGTCACTACTCGCCCTGGTAGACAGGTAGGTCAGAGCGTGGCCACCACTGTAGTGAACGTATCCCGAGTCACAACCTGTCTGTGCCTTGGTAAAAAGACAAGTAACCCACGATGTACCGATAATTACCCACGATGAGAGTCAAGTACGCCGCAACACAGAAGGTTGAGAGTCGATTACACCTGCTAGGATGGTGATCGCCCAGGACGCACTGTCGTCCAGGATGCAGATGACCCCAGGACGCATAAATCAGTGCATATCCACACATTGAAAAATCCAGCAAAGATTCAGTATGCAAGTCACGCGTCAAATGGTAACGTCACACCCCATAGTGAAACCAAGATACCAAGACACACACATCACCTGATGACACGAAAACACGAGCAGTCAAGTTGACACACATTAGGAGATGACAACGACGTCCTTCATACTGAACCCTAGTCAAGACGAAGAAGCACACCACAAATCAGGATGAAGCACGCAAAGAGACCATACAAGACAGAAACAGAGAACAAAGAGAGATAACATAAAACCAAACAGCGTTCGTTTTACCTCCTAGCCCACAAGTCGAAGCCTTCCAGTCTGGATCAAAGGGTCTGCCGTTCGTTAGGACACGCTGGTACGGAGCTTCTCCACAAGTTCAAGTCCAGTTGCGTTGGAGATCATTCGCTCGAGCATTTGAAGATCCGCGCATTCCATTTCCTAGTTGGTCCATTGCGTGTAGCTAAGGGTGGTGTCCCATTTCATATTAACAAGATCGTCTTGGGTGATTGGTTAGCAGTCGTCCCCAGGATTGAAGAGTAGACTGCGATTGAGGAAAGAGAGTATAAGTTGTGTATTGTATGTCCCTCTGTATAAGAGGGTGGTGCGCGAAGCGAGGGTAACCGGTCTGACAACGGTCAGTAGCCGTGAACCGGTTAACCCGAACCTGTCCAACACGATCCCGCGTTGATTACGGTAAGTTGATTACGCCACCGATGATTAGACGAGTAGGATGATTGG
>KQ473491.1:3772-28177 GCA_001314375.1 Phytophthora podocarpi
AACTAACTTCTAATGGAAGCCACTTCTGTTAGGTTACAAGTGATGTAGCCACTTGCACGTGTAACCCCGTTACACATGACGAGTGTGAATACGAACCCAGCGTTGTCGACGTAGTGTCCAGTTCATCATGCGTTGAGCCGTCGCTGCGGACACGCTTGCAGTCCATGATGATGATTTTGATGGAGACCGCGTCGAAGAACCCGATTTTAACGCTGCTGATGGATCGTGTGTTGTCGAGTGGAGCAAGATGGCGGCTGTGTCCGTGGTGTATGCGATGGCTGTTCTGACATTGACGAGGGCGAGTTTCAGTCCATCCCTGACGCCGGATCCAACACTGAGCTTCCGTGGCCAGATGATGAAGTGAAATGGGCTCCTCACCTCGAGAATTCGAGCGGCATCCGTATCAAGGACGTTGGTTCGGTGGACTGGTGTCCGTGTGTGGGTTGTTGCCAACCCGACATCTGCAGTTATGCTCTAAGATACATATTCTGTGCTAAAAACAACTGTCGCGTTGATTCTCACTGTGGAAATCGACGGCAGAAATTGGTTGAAGTGATACTTCGACGGACAACTTGCGGGACGGGAGTATTTGAAACTAGATTCATATTTCCCGGTACGATTCTCGATGAGTATGCTGGTATGTTAACTACACATAACTATGAAGCGGAGACCGAACATACAAGCGACTACGCCTCGAAGCTTGCGACAAGATCAATTAAAAGCCAGCAATTGTATGTAGAAGCAAAAGATCTCGGGGCAATATCTCGATTCATGAACCACTCCTGCGACCCCAAATGCTACCGTTTGAGGCACAACAGAGTGCGGGTTGCTATTGGTGGTGTAACAGTTGAAGAGATCGCGCCGGACACTGAAGTTACAGTCGACTACGGTAAATTTTGGTCTACCTGTCGCTATGGCGCCGACAATTGTAGAAGACAGTGATAGTTACGAGCTTCGTAAGCTTTGATACAAAATACAACTTGGTGGTATGATCCCTTTATGACTAAATTGAGACTGTTGGGGTATTTATTGTGAGACGCGCTTACTAGATCCAAACCTGAACGTGCATAGTACCATTTGTACAGCTATCGGCAGGAGACGTCAATGGTTTTTGTGATTATCACATTCGACGGTAAACCTGACCGAGGGGGTTATATTTACATACGCGCCTACCAGCTACCTCAACGCACTTCCTTCACGAAGAGCGTGGTCGTGTACAGCGAAGAGTCAAAGCCCCCCTCAGTCCGCAAATGAAATTCTGTGTGTGTGTGTGTAGCATGGGGATTTGACAACACGGGCGGGTTCGACAAATGGCTGGACAGGACGAGGTTCGTCATTTTTCGCCCGTAAGCCACGCCTCTTGACACAAGAGTCGGGTTTTGTCAATCGATTTTATTTACCACGCCTTCTGACACAAGAGTCGAATTTTGCCATTTGGCACCGCCATGACCACGAGGGTTGGCTGTTTTGAATTGAGAAGTTAGTGGTGTGTACACAAAATTATACGTTTCGTACACGGTCCATAAAGTATCCACATGTATAGTGGTAGTACCGGTATTTTACTGGGCAGATGCCAAGGAACAGCTTTTACGGACCGTAAAAGTTGTAGCGTTCGTGGGGTTAAAATGGTCGAGCACGCGAACCAGGAACGGAGACCCTTTCAGTAAACGAGTGAGGTTGGCCAGAGTAGAAACCGTTTGAGATAAGTCTACTTGACTGGAATTATTTTCGTTTTAGTGCTTGCTGAATCAACGCCAGTGCCGCACCAAATACAACGAGTTCGCCAGCACTCTCAGGAAGTCCTTTTGGGTTGCCGCCAGGAGGACGGCAAGCTTGTTTCAACGAAGAAAAACGCAGCGACTTGAAGTACATCTACTTCGAAAGGATGTGTGGTGCAATCACCAGTCGTCTGGTACGGCTACAGTGTAGCCGCTACACTGCGCCTTCAGCATCTACAGGTTGCAGTGCAGCGGCCACCGCATTGCATGTCACCAACTTCAACTGTGGGACCATCACTCTGTGAAATTCTAGCAAACATTATGGAAGTGTAATTGCTGTAGCGATATCGATTCGTATAAAGCAGTATCGACGGTGCTGCCTGCACGAACGGTCCACGAGACAAATCGTCGGTAGTAGGTTGCAGACGGCAGACGGCAGACGGCAGGTAGCTTATACTGCCGTCTGTAACCTACCTAAATCTGTTCGTGTAGGTACATCTGAGACGAAACCCATCAGATGAGCGTTCTGTGCCCGGCGGTCAGTGACCGCAAACAGGCCAGAACCCCCTGTCTTGAGCCAGCCCCTCCCGTCGCCGTTGAAGCGGTGGTCGCGACCGGTACATGTACGTGCGTGCATCCTTGCAGGCTCATGCAGTGACCTCGAGAGCCTCGACTACAGATGCAGATGACACGTTTTCGACGGCACCAAAGCATTCGCGTCGACACTGCTCGGGGGTGGCCTTATTAATAGTGATCTAGGTTGCAAGGGCTGTTCATGCTTTTAGTCCAATGTGTCGGACATTGGTTTGCTAGGAACATTGATGAGGATGCTTCGGCGTCCGCGGCCGGCCTCGTGTAGGCTAGACCGGGACTCTAGCTGAGTGTCTCCAAAGGCACCACTAGAGAAGCTCGACGGGCAAGAGACGTCGATGCTAATAGGACATAGGAAGTCGTTACCGATAGATAAGTGACATCACTGCGAAATGAAAAAAGGGCTGTACATGCGTCAGATGCTGGATTGCTTTCGAATACATAGACACCACGGCGGAAGGTCCTAACCAACCGCCCCTGGCAGAACAGAGAAAGAAGGAGCCACACTTAGCAATGTGGCTGGGAAAATTTAAGGGATCTAATAACTAAAGTTAAATAGACACCATTACTACTAATAGTGATCCAGGATCACTAAACCACCACTACATTATTAGTAATCCTGGACATCAAACATCGCATCGTCTGGAGTACCGATAATCGCCGCGAAGCCACCTAGCGATATCAAATCAATCAAGCCATCTCGGTGAGTTATGAAAAGGGCCAAAGCTGCCCTGATTGACGCTGAATACGTAGCAAGCGAAGAAGCGCAGTACAGTATGGCGATATCAAATCGATCATCTCTGCAACTCTACGTAGCGACTTGAGGCAACGAGCTACAGTACCAACCTACAGACTGTAGGCTACAGTATCCATAAGCTTATACACAACTGTTGCTTGGTGCTTTGCTTAACGATCGCTGCCGTGAGAGAGCCGTATCTTGTATTGACGTGAACATGACGGAGAGGTGCATCGCAAAGGTCGACTTTCACGACAACAGCTTGTGGCGAAAATGCTCCATGCGAAGAGCAACGAGCAACCTCAGCACCTGCAACGACAACTCGCCTCGGTGCGAAGTCACGAGCACTTGGTGCCGACTTGACAGTGAGCCAAATGGGGTCATGCCGCTAGGCGTGTGATATCGGTTCCATGCTGCGGCCTCCCCGAAACGTTAGCGACTTGCTCAGCGAAACTCGCATCTGGATGTGCACGTGTACATGGCCACAAGGGACATGAGCTTGCTGAGTGTGGAAAACGGTACATGAAGGGCATCAACGTCCGGCTCCTTGTGCAGGACGGGCCAGTCCAGGCGGTGGCTGCCCGCTTCCGAGAACGAGCTGCCCAGCTCCTTCTCCTCGTCATTCTCGAGTCTTCCCGCTGCCTCGCACTCGCATTCAACAGGAACCCCGTCGCATCATGTGGAAGCTCGCACTCACCGGCTCGCTGGCGCTGCTGGCGTCCCTTACCCAGGCGCAGATCCGCGATGACGACGAGATCTGCGTCATGAGCGACTCGAATTCGTGCGCCGTAGACGACCTCACCACTTCGGCACTCGACAGCAGTACCGTCATCTACCCGGGTGGCGACACCCGTTGCGCCTTCGACGACTTCTCTAACTCGAGCGTGGACTTTACCACCAACTCGACGTACTTCTTCCAGGTATTCCCGGCTCCGGAGAAGAGCAAGACCAAGCTCATGTTGTACTTCCAGGGTGGCGGGGCCTGCATCGACGACCTGACGTGCGCATTCGGTCTCCAGTGCATGTACGAGACTTTCAGCCCCAACGCCCAGCCGCTGAGCACCGGTATCCTCAACCGTTCCAACGATGAAAACCTCTTCAACGACTACAACATCGTGCACCTACCATACTGCACCGGCGACTTGCACTTCGGTAGCCACGTTGAGACCATCGCGGACAGCGCCCTGTACGCGCTGCTCAACATGCCCGAATGCCAGGGCCACAACATGACTCTGCACCAAGTCGGCTACAACAACACCAAGGCTGTGCTCGACTGGGCGATGGAAAACTACCCGAACCCAGAGGAAATCATCATCAGTGGCTCGAGCGCCGGTGCTTTGGGCGCCCAGGCGCTCAGCGCTCTCGTGGCGGACACCTGGCAGGTTGAGGAGAACAACATCCGCTACTCGGTGCTCGGCGACAGCTACGTCGGTGTCCTGCCCAGCGACTACAATGCTGGCAAACTCATTTCGTACTACGGCTCATGCGACCTGGACCTGAAGGTGACGGCCAGGCTCTGGGACCAGTGCGAGGACAATGAGCTGACTGTGGCAGATATGATGTCCTATATGATCGAGGACGTGCCGGCGGCCCAATGGCTGTTCCTGAACAGCATGTACGATATGACCCAGCGTTACTTCTACGAGCTGGTGTCACAAGGCATTCTCGGCTACCCGTTCACCGACCTCATTAGTGGCGAGGACTTCTACTCGGTATGTAGCTCAATGTATAACCGCGTTCATTGTTGTAGACTTGGTACTTACTAACTGCATTTGCTTTATATTTCGTGCAGAACATGACGGCTATCATCGACGTGTACAGGAACCTCAGCGACGAGGTCTCGACGTTCTACGTGAACGGCACTCAGCACGTGTTCCTCACGGTGAACGATTACTACCACAACGCTACCCGCACCCCCGGAGGTGTGCTCCTGGGCGATTTCTTGAAGGACTGGTTGGTGACCAACTCGTCTCTTGACGCAGCTGCCTCGGCTGGCTCGCTGTCCGCCAGCGGCAGTGCTGCTGGCTCGGAGGAGTCAGCAGCCATGACCCTCAATGGCGCGCTGTCACTCACGATGGTGGCCGTGGTCTTCTCGACGCTCTTCCAGTAGGAATCCTGAACTCAATATCAACAGGAAGAAGAGAGATTGAGACCGAAGAGCTCGCATGCAGCTCCTTATTACTATTGACGCTAGTGCTAATACCAGATACCACGTCGTCGTTGCTTGTGATACGTTCCTATCTGCCAGTGCACCACTCGTAAAGATACAACACTTTTCGTCAACATGTTCAAGAACACTTCTCTTTGCACAAAGCGACCACAGCAACAGTCTGCCCCGGCACAGCGACATCATAATCCCTCGTCACGTGTAGAAATTCTGGACATCTATTGTTCGCTGTCTGCTACATTGCACCAACACAACCTTGACCTAGCGACTACGGAGCATAATAATAGTGCGTCGATATGTGCGCGAAGTTGATCTGAGCACCAAACACCGCCTGCAGCACCAACGTCGATATGAAGAGTGCAAGAACTACGATGAGCGGTAGCAGCAATTGCTCCGTCCGGTGGAGGAAAGGCAGTGCTAACGGACATCAACACCGAAAAATAAAAACTGATCAGTATGAAAATCATCGCCGAAAACAGCCAGCGTAGCGTACCCATATAGCCCAGGAAGGTGATGTACGTGTAGAACCCCCAGCCCAGCGAGTACAGCAGGTTTCCAACCAGCAGCATCACGAACGAGTCCGACGCGAGCATGGGCGCCAACAAAAACTATCGCGCAATAACCAACCAAAAGGGTCAACAATTAACTCTCCGTCCCTCCTACTACTGTAAATAACACAAAATAAAACACCACCCGCATTACCTGCAGCACATAGAGGAAGAGGAAGAGGATGAAGAACGAGTTGCAGTGGATGTCGAACGCGAACTGCCACTCGACACGCTGCTCCACGTAAAGTGCGTCTCCCATCCCGTGACTGCATCAGCAATAGCAAAGTAAGTATAATACTTCGTATCCAACAGCAACAAAGTATTAATGCAAGTGACGCACTTGTTTCTCTGGCGTAGATGGTGGTTGGCGATCCACCAACAGAGCGTGGAGATCACGAGGCCGAAGCCGAGCCACTCAACCACCACCGTGTGGAACAGCAGTGACGCGTACTTGGCGGCGCTGTCCACGCGGAAGGCGATGGCCCAGGCCACTGTGGCCACGAGCAGGAAGGCGAACTGGATGACGGCGAACGCGGGGTCGTCTCTAGCCCAGTGGTTCTTGGTCTGCTTGCGGTAGTACGCGCTCTTGTAGACTTTGGCTGGCTGCACACAGAGCGTCACCATCTGGTAGAAGGTGGCGTCCAGGTCCATCTGACGGTAGTCGACCACGCGGGCGAAGTACTCGGGGAAGGCGGAGCACGAGCGGAACACGTCGGCGCCCGCTCGCTTGGGCTTCTTCTTGTTGCGGCGGCTGCCCAGTGGGTCGGAGGACAGAACGTACTTCATGTCGATGCTGGTGCTCGGCTGTTTGAGCTCCTCGGACTGCGTCATAGGCGACAGCATCGCACAGGAGGAAAGGGCGGCGACCTGCTTTTAGTGTAGTGAAATGGAGCCGTCACGTGGGGATAATCAAGGGAACCGTCACGATGCGACTAAGTACGAATAACTTGACATGTTGAAGTTTGTCGGTAGATCCGTTGGCAGGCTTCCTGTGAGAGCTTTAAACTGGTCATCTACTTGCTGCTATTCATCGGGAGCCTCTCTTTCGGTATACAAGGGGTGCTTTTTGAATTTTGAGGACAGAACCTGTCTTACTCCGAAAGTAGTGGCTAGGACGTAAGGTGCAACTTACAATGTCATAGAGAATGCGCTGTCGTGTGCAGCGGCGACCACAATGTATCCTTGGAGTGTCCTCAGCTGGGCGAAAAAGTGCTCTAGGTTGAGAGCACTGGATGGATCCCCGCCAGGAACGTGCACTCCTTTCGGAATCAGAAATGGAGCTACGTCGAAAGCCCGTAGACTTGCCGCTTGGTTTGTAATTGACGCACTGATGCTCACAAGTCCCAGAGTCCCGCTCTCGCGATGTTGCAGCAGTTGATGTGCATAACGCAAAGCCCCTGCTGCGGAAATTGAGACGCCGTGCGCTTCACACACCGCGATCTTAACGATCTGATGGTACGTTCGAGCAAGCCACGCCGAGCTCTCCATGATGTTGGCAAATTTCTGTGGTGCAGCCACAACTTGCACGCGGAAATGCTGCGCGTTTGTGGCGGTGGCCAAGTTGGCGCTTGCGAGCCAATGCGCCAGTCGGGGGAAGAAGGCGGTGCACGTGGTCTCCATGTACCTGGCGCTTTTCCCCGCCAGCACAAACACGGGACCTATCGTCGCTGCAGTACGCAGCAACTCGATCGTTTCCTCCTCTACGGACGCGAGGGCTTGCTGCAGGTACCGGTCCTGCGCGCAAGCGGCTTTGGCAGCTTCCAAACACGTTCGGGTTGGCTGAAGACCGAGACGCTTGGCCAGGAACGACATTGGCGCAAGAACATCTTCCCACGAAATGACAAATGCACTCATCTGAGTGCGCTTGGGGTGGGAGCCAGGGGCTGCTGCGGGAGGTGGGTAGCACGGGATGATTTGCTGGGCGGTGACGGCTTGCATGGTCAAATGTGTGAAGGAGTGAGCTGGGGCAAGCAAATTCAAGAATGATAGGGTGAGTCTGATGCTGCCATGGCAGTCGGGTACACAAGCTACAGCTGTACAGCGCCTCAGGAAGGACAACTGCAACTTCTGCAATTCTGCAACTTCTAATGACCTTCACTCTCTCGATCAAGATGGCTACGTTTTTGCTAGTCAACTGCAACTGGTCGAGTCAAGCAAGTGCCAACCGCAAACACGCCATAGACTGCGAAATCGCAGCACCCGTGTCTTCTTCGTCTTTGTTCCAGCCTACGACTCGCTCTGAGCCCGCATTTTTCTCGTCGTGCGCCGTGCTGCTTCTGGACCACGACTCTTGTCGTCTTGGCGCTGTCGGGGCGTGTACATCGCATCCAAGCGGTGCTTGTAGCATTCTGCAGCCTTTGTCGCCTCTTGTTGTCTCAAAACGCGCACATCATGGCACACCGGACGATGGGCTGCAAATGTCTTGGCCATTCCAGTGAGAGGCACACCCTGTCTTGGGATCCCGGTGAAGGCCAACTCGTTGAGGACAGAATTGGAACGACCGAGACGTGCTGATGCTCGTGGTTGGACTCGGCCAACGCTCTTTGGGACATCTACAGCCGCACACACTGGTTCTCGCCATTGGTCATCATGGAGCAGCTCTCTAGCATCGACCTTAATAAGTTTGATTGGAGGAATAGCTGGATTGACACCCTTGGTGCAATCTGCGGCTTGAGTCTTAGGTTCACCTTGACAAGCTGCGGGAAGCTGCAGTCGCAGTTGCTGCAGCTTTTCCAAAGCAAACAATATCTGCTCTTGGAGCTTACACTCACGTATACCAACTAGTTGTCGCTCCAGATCTTGATCATTCCGAAGCTTGTGTCTGGAATACGACTCTACACTGGCGTGTATTGATGGCTCGTCGTTCTGTGCACTATTGCCACTACCTGTACCGGTAGTAACAACGCCTACAACGTTGGTGTCCACTCCAAGGGCCGTCACTTGCTGCACCAGGACACGTCTTTCTTCCTCAGTCATGCTTGCCGAGCGGACTCGATCCACGCAGTAGCGACGAATATGAACGCGGGCAATCGAGTCACGCAAGAGTTGGTCCACCGAAGGCCGGAGGTCTGGTCGGGCACTAAGCATCGATGCCACCAGCGATGGCAGTCGCGAAGTTGTAAGATTGTCCCTCTTCTGAATTGGTAAATAGTCACCGTGGCATATCTTGTTCAGTAGCTGTGGAGTATTATTTGCCATGAACGGGGGGTTACCTGTACACAACTCGTATAACACGCATCCCAGTGCCCATACATCTGAGCCAAAGCTGTATTCTTTGCCCTCGACAACCTCCGGTGCCATATATAACGGCGTTCCAATCACGGTTGTAGCCATATCGCCACTTGACACTGTCCGCGCAATTCCCAAGTCACCTAATACCAAATATCCAGCGTTGGAAAGGAATACGTTGGCCGTCTTTAAGTCACGGTGCAGCACGCGATGCTGGTGCATGTGATGAAGTCCAAGAGCTAGCTGAATAAACCAATACCAAATCTTGTCTTCCCCCAGACATAGTGTCTGCTTCCCATTTCGCCGATAAACTGTCTTGAGGTAAGTTCTCAGATCTCCTCCGGAACAGTATTCCATTACGATGTGTTGCTGGCAGACCGGAGAAGGACCTACAAACGAGTTTAACAGCCGAATGAGATTCGGATGTCGTAACGTTTTCATGAGATCCACCTCCACGCAAAGCGACTTTGCGCGATCAGCAGGCGCAGCTCTCTTAGGGTGGTGAACTCGTAGAATCTGCTTGACGCACACCAGTCCACAGCCGAGCTTTTTCTCGCGCATAAGAAACACGCACCCAAACGAGCCCTCTCCCAGCAACTTCACCCTGTAGTTCGGCGCGTAAGTACATGGAATGGTTAGACTTGAGCAGACTAGAAAGCACACATGCATCAGCTTACCTAGAGTAGCCATCCATTGCCTCCCTTCATTAAATACAGGACTGTCGTCTCCACCTACTACATACCGCCGCTCAAAAGTAGCAAACAGGAATAGCACTTCTGTTTCTGGCACCCATATTGATTAGAGCCAAACACCGCCATTATCGTCTTCCTCCATATCCCCCTCGTCCACATCATAAGAATGTGCCACAGAGTTGTGTTCCTTGCTCTTTGGTGTATGACGCGGAGAATCATGTGAATACGAATTACGTTGAATTGATACACGACGACTGTGGACATTATCAATGCCACGAGGCTGCTCATCGCGTCCGCGAAAAACCTTGTGGAGCGACGACCGAAGGTGGTGCATCACTCCAGTGTCTTCGAACTCTTCGCTGCCAAGATCGGAGGCCACAGAGGATCTCCAGCTCGAAGGGCCACTCTGTACAGAAGCGGACCGCCGCCGCTCAATATCGAGCTCCTCTCGCAACCGATCTAGCTCGCTCTGCACCCCCGCGAACTCTTGTGCTTTCTGTTTCTCCAACTTGATCGAGCGCTGCTTCGAATGCTGCGCGGCAAGTTGTAAGCACTGCTCCATGTCCTGCACAGCAGCTCGCAGCTTGTCTGCTTCTAGCTTGGCCACTTCCAATTCGGACTGCAATTCCTCCTGCTTATTGTCTGCTCTCGGATCATTTGTCAGAGGCTCAAACTTGCGGAGATGGTCAATCTGCGGGAGCCCGATGCGGTCGTGTAGTTCATTGATAAGCCCGACTTTCTGCACTTCCCGCGGCGAGTCTTCTGTTGCTGGAGCATGAGTGGTTCGGTAATGCTGGTAAGTCTTCTGTGGCTCCTCGTCTTCATCTGAGCCAGACCCAGTGACGTTGTTCGGTCTTTCATGACCGTCTTCTTCATTCTCGTACTCGTAGTCATTGATCCCCCCAGTCACGTCATTGAATCCTCCTTGACTACTCATAATATCTCGAGTGGCTCGAGCTGCAGCTTCCGCCTCTGTCTCCTCTCTGGCCTTCGCCTCCTCTGCTTTCCGAGCACGTCGATTCCTCACCACTTTCTTCATCCGACCTCGAATCTTGGTCAGCAACGCCAACTGATTCAGCCTCTCCTTCATATTGCGATTATCCTGCTGCATCCTCGACACGAGCTCCTGCTTCTCCGTCAGCGACTTGTTGTGATTCTGCTGCGACTGCTGATACGCTGCCGCCAGCGCCTGTTGACTGGAATCCTTCGCCAACACCTCATTCGTCCAATCCGACAGCCCTTCAGCTCGTTGCAGCAACGCAAGAGCTTTTGTCTTGACAATGTCCTGCAGATGCGGCGCCGCTTGTCGTCTGCCGATCTCGATGAGCATCTGCCCTGCTCGGATGTAGGCGTCGATTGCAGTGTGCGGCATCTGCCTCCGCTCACTGTCGATAGCGTATTGAGCCACGTCCACGGCCTCTTCGTAGTCAGGTCCCAGCAGCTGTGATGCTGTGAGTCGCAGCACTTCTTCCTGCACTGGAGCTGGTTCCAATACTCTGGGGGGCGCCACAGACGTCGCAAAACTCGTGGCATCGTCCGAAGAGGAGCGACTCAGGATAGTCACGGGTGGAGCAGCCAATAAGCTCGCGGAAGAACGACGTACAGGCTGGTAATCGCGGCCCACAGCAACTTGGACGGGCTGGTGGATGGCATTCTCATTCTTAGCGGGGTTGGAAGGAACTTCAGGCCACGAAAAAGAGGCGGCAGGTGCAGGAGCGGGGATTGGAGGCGGAGGTGGAGCTGGTGGTGGTGCGGGAGGTCGCTTGCCGTCGCGCAGGGCCCGTAGACGCGCCTCCAAGTCCATCCGACCGGCCATGATGACGCTGATTACAGCTGTAGCTGGTTCTTTCGATTGTGTAGGTTGGTTGATGTGCAGAAAATCCAGAGTTACGCTCGGGGTATGTTTTGGTTACGCTAGTTGAAGGAGGCTAACGTTACTAGTTGTAACGTTAAAAAAAAGTTTAGAAAAGAATTTTGCTCAAGAAGGTTTGTTGTAGCTTATTTCTTGAGTAACATTCTTTTTTTAAAACTTTTTAAATTAAAAACAAAACTCTACTTAGATACTACAGTTTAGCAGTATTATACATGTACCGAACCATTAGCGGCAGCATCAACAACATCAATGGCAACGTCGTGGCAAGCAAAACATCCATTACCGGTACTACATGTAGTAAGCTTACTTTTAAAAAATAATCGAACGACGCAGGGCAAGAAATAAAACGATGCGGGTTTTAAAAATGTGTCTATGCAGCAGCCCCAACACGACCCCCTCCATTCGGTGGGATTGCGGCAATCAATCGGCTTGTTAGCCTCCCGTTGACAACAGTGGTGGTTATTTCTGCTTTCACGCGCGTATTGGGAGGAGGGGTGGCTCAGAAAATGAGAGAAAGCCGGAAAAGTTGAAGAGATCCGGGCGCAACAGGCAGCACGGTACCCACACTAAGTGTACGATCCGCACAACGTACATTGCTATAAAAAAAATGCGATCGCAACATACGCCGTCCATGGCGCCACCCTTTCGTGATACCCTTTCGTGATACTCCACGTACTGTGTCGTTCCCGTATAGGTTCCTGTGTACCTCTTTATCGATGCTTCTCCCGTTAATAACTGTGAGCGACAACACTTCCGAGCATTTCGCTGATCTGACGGGAAGGAGTTGATATGTTTCTCAGACTATTAAACCAAGAGTTGTAGTCGTATCGAATCGCAATTCCAATGTTGCTTTCAAAGCTACGCCACATCTCCAATGACGAGTTGTCCCACTTGCAATCGCTGATAGGACGTTTTCCGCTTGTCCTGATTTCCAAGTTGCCATTCCGAGTGACAACGATAGTGCCGGCGGTAGCACATGATACATTGCAGGTAAACAAGAAGGTGGCCGTGCCTGACGAGCCAACTACTTGCCCTGCCAAATCCATAGAGAATGCGTTACCTTTGCTAGCACTTGCGGTGTATGATAGGTTGAGGCTGGCTGAGGAGATGGTTGTCTCGATTTTGTGCTTCATCGTTGAGTACACACTGAGTTCTGTTGTAGTTGTTTCAATGAATAGTCCAGGTAGGTTATCAACTGGAGAGTGTCTACATGCACAATAATTAAAAAGGCCAACAGCGTGGTATGTGTATCCCTATTCCCTGTGACAAGTTGATACCCTTTCCCTAATACCGTAACTCCAACTTTGCCGAATTCAGTGGCGAGAATTCCCCCCTTCCTATTCGAAATCATCAGAAGCCACCAGACACCACCAGACGCCATTGGACACTGTCAACGAAGCAGACGCCACCAGACACCGCCAGACGACTCCGGACACTAGCAGCGCAGCAGAAGACGTTCCGTGTGACGGGGGTCACACGCACCTTAGCGGGGAGGAATCGTTAGCTTACGAACCACAACAGACGCCCGGCGTCTCTGTTGTCTGAAGTAGTAAAGGCCCTGCCTTTACTGTCGTATAAGGTACGGGGTACCGAACGACTTGCGAACTTCTANCGAGAGCCGTGTGGGACATACCATCGCTGTGTGTCCTACACCGGGAAGTCTTATTCTTTCATTCGCCATTTCTCGGCAACGGCGAGGCCACACGGTGGCCCCATTACATTCCCCGCATCACGATATCATCTCCTGGGTCGCTAAGATGTCGTACCGTCCAGCTAGCATCTCTGTCGTGAGTGGAAGTGACCTCGATAGTGCTGCTCCTAACAGCAGTGACTGCGGCGAAGGCTCGAGGAGCTCACCACCCACGAGATCTCAGGGGGAAAAGTAGAAGCGCCCCAGAAGACGCCCTGTTGCCACTAGCAGCGAAAGCGACGCAGATTCGGAGAGACGACCGACAACGAGACCGCGAAAAAGATCGGAGAATCGTTCAAGACGACGCTCTTCTGCTAGCAGATATAAACGCTCGAAAAGAAGGAGACATGGATCTCACGGAAATTCCGCCCGCACTCCACTACATTCTCGCCAATCTCGCAGAGCATCTTCAGAATCCTCGTATTCTAGCAGTTCGGATGTACCGAGTGAAAGTAGCAGTAGCGCAGGTGGCAACGTGGAAGTAGGCTATTAGGATGTGTTGGTATCTGTGCCAGAGTTTGACGTGAAAATGTTCGGGAGATGGGACGCACTGGAGGCATATTTGAAGACGTACAGCAGACGAACATTCCAGGTTGGTTCAACTTTCATGCAGTCTCAGACTGTGCCCGCTTCAGGCTGTTTCGTAGGTCAAGACTGCGTCGAAGTTTTGATATTAACACTGTCTGTGTTATGTTTGTCAAAGTCTACTCGGTTAGAACAGCTACTCCCGTGTGCACGCGAAGCCAGCGAATGGATAAGAACAGGTCATCATATGCGAAGATCCCCGACGAACTGAAGTACTACAACAAAACCTACATCTGCACGCACCATCGTGCTCCCAGACAAAGTACTGGCCTTCAAGGGAAACGGCCGAATCAGCATTCTAGGCGTATCGGCTGTAAAGCACAGGTGGCTTTAGTTGTGTACGACTACTCTCTTTCTAACTAGGACAACGCTGACGTCGTTCATTGTTAGATTAATGCGTGCGTTCGAGATGCAGGCGATTGGGAGATTTTCATTACGAGGCAGAGAACAGGCCATAACAACGCGGTTGGCCGTGAAGCATATCAATCATATCACGAAGCACGCCAGGTGTCTGATGATGAAGCCATGGTAACAGTGCAGACACTACAACGGACTGGGGCGAATAGAAAGCGGATCTTGGAGTACATCACCGAGAATACCCAAGTGGATCCTAACCTGAAGGACGTTCACAACCTTGTGGACAGGCTTAAGTGTGAGAGCTACGCTTTTCCTTCTATTGAAGAACGGATCCGAGCTATCCTGGAGGACTTCGCATTGCGCAAGGGCAACCTAACAAAGGACTACACAAACGATGAGGTACGCTCCGATGCCGAACCCAAATAAAGTGTGACTGACATTATAATGTTTGTGCCTCCAGAACGTTGTCGAGCGCATCTCGATTCAGTTCGCCCACATGCGAACCATGTTCCAGCATTTCCCGGAAGTGGTGCGTATTGACGCTACTCACGATACCAACACATCCAACTACAAGTTGTTCAGTTTCATTATTCACGATGCACTGGGCAAAGGCCAGCATGTTCAGGTTTGTGTGTGGTGAAGAAGTATAGGACTGACTAACTGTGAACATTCTAAAGCGGCAATCGAGTCTCATATTGTGACCTCTGTTCTGGTTTTGCTCGGTTAATATGTGTTGTAGCATTGCCTGCTGGAGAACGAGCGGAAGGAGACTCTTCGAATTGCATGTCGGTAGTTCAAAGAGGGTTGCCCCAACTTCGACTCTATTGCAGTAATCGTGCTCGATAAAGACTACACATAACTGCGGTGCTTCAGGAGGAGTTTACTGGCGCCCGAGTGTTGCTCTGCCACTTTCATGTGTACAAGGAGAGTTGTCGAAGGAGAAGTACAATCTCGATGCGTGGACTAAAAAAGAGATGAAACGTTTGGTGCAGTTGCTGGTGAGTGCACCGGCCGAAGTGGCGTACAACAACACCATGGCTGCGATGAAAGTGGTTTTGCGGTCTCCGGATAAGGTTCAGCTCTGATTTGAGTACTTCGACGCCAATTGGACATCGTGCATAGAGCGATGGAGTTCGGTATATCGTGGAACTGTTCCTCATATGGGGAATCAGACGAACAATAGGTCCGGACGCCTTCGAAAGATGGTATTTTCTATTTGATATTTGCTAATTTTACTGTCTAAATGCATGTACGTTATAATCAAGCTGGCAGAAGCTGAAACGTCTTGTGAACCGCTCGACTACGTTGGACGATTGTGTGGTGTCGATTTTATTTTGGCAGACTGTCAATGAGCGAATCTGGGCACGAAGTGTCAGTCGGATTGGTGTGTATGTGAACGTGGAGTACGATGAAGCGATGAACCAACTTCTGAACACCGTAGCTCGTCACGCTGTGGAGCTTGTCAAGCAACAGTCCGACTTTGCGAATCTCTCGACAACCGAGTATCGTCATTATCCACTGGGACCATATGTGACGATGCAGTACATCACTGGTAAGTATGACGACCTTCCGGATGAGTACATGCTGAATCCCGATGACTGGACATGTCCCAGCATCTTTCGAGTGACACGGTTATTGCTCTGTCGGCATATTATTTACTACCGGAAGTTGACGGGCTGTAGTCATCTAGTACCCGAGAACAGCATTCACCCGCGCTGGCTTATCTAGAACTACCGGCAACTGAAACAAGGGGCGGTTGCTGACCACGATGTAGCAGTACCGTATGAAGATCGAAACATTCCACGCCCGTCAGTCACTCGAGCGAACGAAAACTTTAAGGAGTTATACGCAGTGGAGAAACAAATCGCAGATTTGGTTGCCGGTGGGGCACCAAAGCACAAGGGACACTGAGTGCGTCGCTACTTAAGTTCCTCGAAGGTGTTAAAACTGGTCGTTGCCCTAATGTGAATCCTCCCCGGCGCCGACAAAACGGGACCGACGGATAGTCGAGAGCAGTCTGGTGTGGACGATCCGTCTTGCATAGATTGACAGCCCAGTAATGTGTCCCAATCCAGAAACGACTCCCAGTCTGAGACTGTATCGCAAGAGAACGTGGAGGTTGTCGTGGATGGAGAAAATCCTCTCCATGGACAAGATGAAATGCAGTTGTCACCGAACGGGCGAGCCGTGTACGCGCTTATGGATGATCTGAACGCCGACTATCTTCATCCGACTCAGCTGATAGAATAAAACGATAACACACGGTGAGAACCTGGCTGAAACTGAGAACCAGTCTGAGACTGTGATAGCGACTCAAACTGGCGACAAGGCCCTGGATAGAAGTGCATCCTCCTGTGAGGATAATATGAGTGATGTCGAGAAGCCAGCGCCCGTGCGACTCCAACGGATGCTATCGAAAACGACTATCAGCAATGGACGCGTCAAGATAACCCAGGCTACGTGCAAGAAAGAACGAAATAACGCCTTGAACCATACAACACGGCTCGCGGATGCTGTCGTAGGTGGAACTGTGCCCTCTGTAGCAGTCTTGTTGGATGCGGTTACAAATGGTTTGACGTACAAGTTTGCCCTGAGTCTACGTGCATTATCAATTCTCCAACAGGCCAAAAGAGCCAAGGTCACAGTGTTCGAACGAAAAAGCAAGCAGCCCACGCCTGTTAAGAAGATTAGGGCGGTTCTGCCATTGCGGACACTGGATATATGTGACGCTCAAATTGTGCTGTTTCAGAATCGGTGGTTTAGTGACCACGAAGCAAGAATGCCGCAGCATGATATCACAGTGATGGCGTCAAGGACCGCGTACGAAGTGGCGACTCTAAAAGCAATGCGATCTTGGCACACTGTCATCTTCCATTTTGACGACATCGATACTGCTATCATTTGGGTGGAGGTGCACGAGCGGCCTCGGTGGGAAGAAGGTGATGCTTTATGAAGTGAAGATCTGCTTGATAAACCGCAGTGATTTAGCATCTCAATGACGTCAATGAAGCCAGTACTTGGTCACTTCGTTATGTGGTAGAATGATGGTGGAGGGGGCATGCATGGATCTCGCATTAGAGATGATTATTCAGCGCAACCATGAAGAGCTACTATATTTGCACTCCCCTAAGACGTATTGCGGTTCCCTCTATTTGATCCAGAATGGATTAAAACCAACGAAGTGTGGGAACCCTGAAGGATGCAACAAGAAGTATGGATTTGGAGACGGAGAGGCTGCTGTTTTTTTTTCAGTCCTCAATTTTGACCTGAACCATTGGTGTGCCGTGGCTGTGGATTTTAACAGTACTGAAGTAAATATCTACGACCCCCAGCAAATCGGTGACAGGTTTAAAATACCTGAAGGCGGAGCTGTTCCCACTGCTGCCACAGCCAGAAACACTCAAGCGATTTCGATTTGAACAATTTGAGGGTCTCCCGCAGCTCGACAACTACAACTGCGAAATCTTCGTTCTCTTGTTTTTTTGGGTCATGCATTCACGGAGAGCGACTGAGTAGTTTTGAAGGAAGCATCAGGCCGGCGATGCAGTTCTTTCGGTATAGGTTCTTTGCCACGCCTTAACCTCAATCTAATTCTTTCGTTGATACTCTCTAATTGTACTGAACAATGCTGCTTCCATTTGAATATGGAGATGACCATACAATAGTAAATACTGAGCGCGACTCCGCACATTTGGCTCGAAAACAAACAGCGTGAGGACTTAGTGAAAAAAAACGACCCGAAGAGGCTTGGTATCGACATTCACTCTTGCAAAATTCCTCGTTCTGTGCAGAGATCGTCTTGTTTTTGAATGGAAGCCTGATCATCATATGACGTTTGTACCATAGGCTATCCAAATCGATGCACTGATTATGAATACGGACTGTGTTGAACTGTGTGGGAGTGTGCACGGCGTGCACAACCTCGCTCTGAGACTGTGCATGTAGTCTCTGTCTTATCAACTGTGAACACTGGCGTTCACTTCGACGGATTACTCCTATACGATCCAACGGCGTCTGTCGGTAGCATTGGGTAAAACTATTTACCTCGCTACTTCCAGGCAAACTCGCGCCATCCAGATGCAGCCCATTGGTTATTGGGAAGTTCAGAAGCCCTAACAGTGTCGCAGATGTAGCAACGCATTTCCCCTGAAAGCAACCGCCGATTTTTGTTAGCTCAAGCGTCCCGACGCGTGGATCGTTCCAAATTTTACTGTTGAAAACGCCGTGCTAAAAATCAGCGCGATCAACACCGGTCCAACCATTTGAAAAACACATATCAAAATGCCGACCAAAACAAAGATTCTACAATGTCCAGTACAAGTACTTTCAAATCCGCCGACCAGGATCATCACAGTCGTCAGGTCAAGGATTAAAACACCGTTGGCTGAGTCGAGAGAGTTATTTAGAACTCCCCATAATATCGCCTTGAGTGACTCGACGAGCAAAAAGGTGAAGAAGCCACCCAGGACACCGCTTCTGCACATCAAACTGAGACGCGTACAACCCGGGCCCAAAAGCAAAATACATGTACTCGTAGAGAAATTGCAAGTCCCAACTTGATGAAAGCCCAAATCCCCCAATCAACTTCCCCTTGTCGTAAGTTTCCAGACGCATTGACGTGACTTCGAGATTGCGGGGGATAACGTCAACACGTTTATGCGATGAAAACTTTTCGTCAGTAACGGTTAAAGTGTGTCAGTTTGTGTATGTCGGTTTCGTCGGTATCGACGGTGTGTGAGTGTGCAGAATCGTACGTCACAACGTGTATGAATCTGAGGACACCAGAGTCACCAAGTGTGTCAAATCGCTATGAATTACATCCAGTGGGTATTGGCCAACCCTGCCAAAAACCGGAGTTAAGTGGACTATGGTATGCTTCTGCAGGTCTTTTTGTAGAAGTGGGGTATCCGGTAACGTATATTCTGGCTGAGGGACAACAATGAATTACGACGGCGACGACATCTCGGAGAACAGTGATTTGAGGGACGAGAGAACGCTACAACTAAGCTCTACACGCAGCGGACGCTCCGTCAGAAACTTGAAGGTGTCTCGTATCGACCTGGCGCAGACGTAGAGAACCATTTGTTATACATTATGTCGCTACGAGAGCAACTCGCAGCATTGGATGCAGACATGAGCGACATTTGGATGGTGGACTTGACGGACCGGTCGATGTCCCAACAGCCATATTACGAGCGACTCCAGACGCTGATGCTACTTGGTGGTGTGCAGACACTAAGCACGCCCCTTGAAGCAAAGGCGATGATCATCACTCTTGATAAAAACGCCATGGTCGAAAAACAGATCCAAGGACGACGTGAGGCATCAAGAGGGGGTCAGCAGGGTGAAAACAGCAGGAAACGAACGCCAGCCACCCAGGACCACGGCCGAGTGCAGCAGGAAAAACAGCTGCCTGGTGGTGGAGCGAAGAAGTCGAAGGACTTTAAGAAGAAGAGTAACGGAGGAATCCGAACTCTTGGAGGCGATGATGGCAGCAAAGCCAAGCGTTATGAAAAACTTCAGCAATATTATACGGATCGAGATGAAGGGAAATGCTTTGGCTGTCACAAACAGGTCACATGAAGCAAAATTGTCCAGAAAAAGAGGGTGATGCCGCAGACACAGGACAAGAAGAGTCACTATGCAAGGTAACATCGGGGATACCGACGGCAGCGATCGAGAAGAAGACCAATCAGAAAGGTTGCGTAGCAGAAACAAACAAACTGTGGGGTGATTCAGCGAATGCTCCACGAAGAGCTGGAGTATATCGTCCGGAAAGCTGGGTCTTCGACTGCGCCGCCAACCGGCATCTCGTTGGTGATAAACGTTATTTTGTCTTTGTCAAGTATCGGAATCTTTCTGCAAAAAAACGGCAGAAGCACGAGGTGCGCGGATACAGTGGGAAAACTGTACCTGTTGGAGTAGGTGATGTTGATCTATTGGTGCAAGTGAGTCGTGGTGCCGTCAGACTACGGTTGGAAAACGTATTTTTCTCGCCGGAACATCATAATCTCCTATCCCAGACCGAGGCTCACGCGCAAGGGTTTGACGTAATATACAACAACACGGCGAGGCGCAATACTCTGCTGAAAGGTGGAACCACTGCTCTACAGGCCGACATGCACCCTTGTGGGCTATAGATCTTCCTAGCTCGGAATAAATTTCTTGGAGATGGCAAGTGCGATGGAACACCGAGCAGCATGGTAAATTTTGCACTTAGTGATGGAGTTGCCGACTTGCAGTGTTGGCATGATCGCCTTGGTCATCTTTGCCCACAGTATATTTAGAAAATGGCAGACGATGGTCTCGTGAAGGGAATGACGTTGCGCAAACGACATTTTGACATGTGCGAAGCATGTCAACTCGGAAAGCAAAGAGCAAAGGTACCTGCTAAACAACTTGACAGAGGTGTGAAGAAGCGAAATCAGCTCGTTTTTTCTGATCTTCTTTTCCCACCTGCGAACTACAATTCTACCATATTTAAGGCCATACCAGTCCTCATGGACGCACATACACGTTTCATGATCGTGTACCCTGTCAAGACGAAGACGGTGGTCGAAATCAACGCGTTGATATGCAGATACGTGATGTAGTCTGAACGCCAGTGGCCGGGAGATCATGTGAAGCAGTTGTTTGCCGATGGTGGAGGTGAGTTTGATAATACCGAGATCACGGCTTGATATCAGAATCATGGCATCACGCACACAATTACAGTTCTCGCTTGAATATGGTGGAGAGAAGCCACCAGACACTGTTCGGAATGCTGAAAGCTCTGATGAAAGATTCAGGTCTTCCGACATCCTTCTGGGTAGATGCTTTGCACTACCTGCATACATCAAGAACCGAACGTACTCCAGTGCCATTAACGACATTCCGTACGAAGCAATGTGGAGCCGTAGACCTGACATCCACCATCTGCGGAAGTTTGGAGCTTTAGCTTACGTGCACACAAAAGTTGGTGCTGCAAGAAACAAATTTGCAGATAACTGCCGAGTGGGAGTTTTTCTTGGCTACCGTGAAGGTCAGCTTGGATGCAAGGTCTACTTTCCTACTAAGGGGACGGTCCAGTACGCCAGGCAAGTCACCCACTATAAATGAACAAGTATTATATCGCGATCGCTACTAACGCGAACGTTTTGATGAACCTGTGGACAAGTGGGCCGAAGACCAATACCCTGACCTGACAAGTGAAGGGCGCAGTGATTACGACTTACCAGTCGTAGGAGGGCGTAAACATGAACAGTTTCCCCAATTACAGGATGCAACGGAGAGCAGCACGGACAACACGGCAGCAAACGAAGGGAGAGAAGGGAGAGAAGCACTCGAAGCGAGCTGGCTTCAGCGACCACCACCTAAAATGACCAATGAAATGCTGTTCCAGTCGGAGATGTTGGACCTGGATATCGAACACGCCAGCTTGTACGAGACGCCAGAGGCAGCACGTGCTCCGGAAGAAACAGGATGTTCAGGAAGTGCAATCCACAAGCGTCACAAACCAGAATTAGTTGACGTTGAAGGTGACTATGATGATTTGAGGTCAAACAAAGCAGATGCAGAGTCTTTGGATAAAGCCTTCGCAGTGTATGCAGCATTGGCATTTGTGACGACGATGGAGGAATTGGAGAAAAGCAACCCACGAACTTGGCACGAGTCAGAAATTCACCTACCCCGAACGTATAAAGAAGCAATGGCTTCACCGCAACGAGATGAGTGGTGGAAGGGCATGGCACGAGAGCTTAATGCCATGGAGGAGAAAGAAGTACAGGGACTTGTCCCTGAAGCTGACATAACCAAGGGCAAGCACGCGCTGGAGACGATGTGGCGGTTCCAGCTGAAGTCAGACGGCTTGGGAATGTATCACGGTTCTGACTGCGATTATGCGCCAGAGGAGACAAACAAGTTCCCGGCATTGATTTTCTCGAGAAAGAGATACTTTCCCCAGTAGCCATAATGGCGTCGTTCAGATTTTCGTGGATCTCTGCATCTTGTTGGTGCTGGACGCCTTCCAGTGTGACATTAACACGGCGTATCTGAACGCCAAACTCAAAATTGTCCACTTCATCAGACGAATTCCTGCCTTCCCGCTTCGAAAAGGATGAGTATACCAAGTGAAGAACGCTTTATACGGACTGGATCAAAGTGGCAAAGAATGGAACGATGAACTTCACCAGTGGCTAAGTGGAGTGGCCGTGGGTGGAAGCAAAGTACTATGGAACCCTGCCTGTATGTGGAACAAATTACGAAATCTGGAAGAAGAATTCTTCGCTGATTTAAATACCAAGTACAGTATACAAGACCAAGGGCGCCTACACAACTATCTGGGGATTCAAGTCGAGACTGAAAATGAAGGCATGCGCATTCACCAGACTAAGTACGCGAAAGAAGTCTTGGAACGATTCGGATTTGAAAACGCGCGCGGCAGTCGTTCACCAATGGCAACTAACCTAAAATTGCAGTCATCGGCAGAAGGAGACAAGGAACCCGGAATCGAATATCGGGAGGCGATAGGATCTCTGATGTACCTCGCCACCAGCATCCGACCAGACCTAGCCTATTGTGTTGGCTATCACAGCAAGTTCACGGAAAAGCCGACGTGTGCTCATGGCAGAGCTGTCAAGCGAGTGTTGCGATATCTCGCCGCTACAGTTGGTCGTCGCATATATTTCCGACCTGAAGCGAAAAAAGACACCTCGAAGTTCGTGAAAATTGAAGGATTTTGCGATGCAGATTGGGGCAATTGTCCTGACACTCGGAAGAGTGTAACCGGCAACGTGATGAAAGTAGCCGGAGGACCAGTGGCTTGGGCAGCGCGCCGACAGAGTATAGTCGCACAAAGTACAGCAGAAGCCGAGAATGTGGCCGCTTGCGAAGCCTGTCAAGAAGGACGCGCCCTTGTAAATGTTGTGATGGAAACTTTACCTGACTACAGTGTAAAGCTTTCGTTGGGAATCGACAATCAGGCCGCTCTATCTCTGGCCGAGCATCCAACTTATAGCAGAAAGACTCGCCATATTGAGTTGGGATACCATTATGAGCAAGAGCAAGTCGCGCAGGGTGCCGTGAAGCTATGGAAAGTGGAGGGTGAAAACAATCCAGCTGATGTATTCACGAAGCCATTAAACTCCACTCGCCTGAACAAGCTGGTGAACTTGATTGGCATGCAGCCAGAAGCTCAAATGACACTGCGCGAAATTCGTCGGACTGCATACGCTCAAATTAAACTTGCTGGAGATCCAAAAGGGTGAAGAATTTCGACGACAAGTCATCGGAGGACGGCGTGTTACAACGTTAGCCACTTCCGAAGTTGAAGAGCTTCAGAAGACTGAGGCGAGGTGGGTGAACACCTTTTGTCGTCCAGGAGATGTATAGTGTGACAGACCCGGGCAACCTTCACTTAGGATGTCGGGAAAACTCTGAATGAGGATGTTCACTCAGAGTGGCGTATGCCCTTGTGCAATCCCTATCGGTGTCGTTTATCTTCGGCGGACCGGACTTCACGGGATGAGTTGTTTTCTACATGAATCAGGTGCAGCAGAGTACTTCGTGCCTTACTCCAGGCACTGGTATATAGCTTGAGAGTGTTAGTCCACGGGGAAGATCTCACTCAGATAACCAATACAAATATAAACAGAGTTTTACACTAATATGCAACCGCTACTATTCTTATAGACCCTGTGCGGTGGGTCTTTTCGTCAGTCTCACTTAGAGTCTTAACCACCCAGGATACTGGTCAATCCTGAATGAACTCTTACTCACGCGCACCATCCTCAACGAGGGAGAAATGTACAAACTAATACACTTCCTAACACACAGCAATCAATCAATCAAAATCTTAGGGGTGACTGCTACTACCTCCTAAAATCGCAGTGTAATATGAAATGGGGTGTTCGCGCTAAGCAAACACCTCAAGTAGGATATGGAACAAACGTATCAACCCGGAGCGCGAACTCTGGTCCTCGTTTGAACGGCCTTGAATCTTACGAGAGTTCAGCACCGATTCTCGCGTCTCCGGTGCTACTGTAGAAGTCCTTCACGTCGGGCCCCCAGGAATTCTTGTCGTCTGGGCAGCTTGTCTTTGGCTCGGGCACTTCCCGCACTTGGCGGAGGCGACTTGTGTACTTCTTGGCAAAACGAACTCTGTTTATGTTATCTGCTTGCTTTCTTCCTGATAAAGGTGTTGAGGTCTTGGAAGCGAGGCTTGGGCTGAGCGGAGGGAGTTC
>LGSN01001086.1:0-13163 GCA_001314375.1 Phytophthora podocarpi
TATATAATCTAAACTGTGCCAAAAAAACGGGGGTCCTAATGATTTGGCGCGCACTGTAGCAAAGAATGTGTGTACGACAACGAGCACAAGAGTTATTGGAGGTGAGGCCCAGCAGAGGAAATAGCACCAAGGCGAAGCTATCTTGTGGCACCACCACCAGCTTCTCCACCTGGTTATCCCGGGCTTCATCTGGTGGTGACCAAATGCACGCATGTTCGACGTTACCATCAGAGCAATCCCTGGAGAGTTGTCCTCCTGTCCACCAACACTACAGAATGATGATGGTACTCTGATGCTAAGAATGATGGTACTTCTTTTCGACTCTAGTACGTCCAATTCATTTATCGAGGAGACGACTTCGCCTTGAGTGGCAAGAGATACAAGTCCTCATATTTCAAGTGCAAGGTACAGTAACTCTGCACTGTTTCGTTCACCCCTCGTTCCAAGTCTAACACAGCAAACATCTGCCTCAAAACGTGCAGCAAGAGAAGGAAGACCTAAAGGAAGAGGTTCGTAGACTGCAGGACGAGATAGCACAACTGAACCCCGAGCTAGTGGCTTCGCAGAACTCTCTCATCTCCTCCGTCATACGTCAGCAACAACTCGGCGTTGCCAGTCTACAATCCGCCATCCCTCCTCTCTTGGTACATGTACATACATTTGTTCATAATACCCCCCCCCTCTCTTAATCTGACAGTTATTACTGACTCCGTGATTACGTTCTTGACCAGGAAACTCACCCGCTCAACTCTCACATCTACCTGAACAAGAAGTGGGAAGACCGCAAGGCGACACTTTTGGCCCTCCGCGACAAGAAATTCCGAGCCGCATACGAGTATGTGGCAAAACGCAGTCAACTCACGAATTGAGACCAACCTCATCTGTCCGACGACCGATTCGAGATAGCCGAGGGAGAAATTTGCTGCGCTATCTTCCAGACTTTTCACTTTCGCGGCGTTCGGTCGTTCTAACAGGTCTACGATGCTTTACTCTTCAGCATCAACAACGCAGAGATCAAGCATTTCAGAGCGGTTGGGTCACGTCACGGTCCGTGACGACCATGACGGCGTTGACGGCAACGTCTTCAACGCTCGAATTGTGTCAACGAATGACGAGAGAGTCATCACGGAGCTCAACTGCATTGTGATGTCGCAGTTGTTTGAAGGTACAGAGGGCGTTTCAGACGGCAAACCTTGTGGGATGGTTGTCATCGACTCGGTCGATGAGGACGAGCTGTATCCTTACGTGCCCAATGAACGTGTGAGTAAAGACGTCTCCGCAACTTTCGTGCTGACATCACACCAGTCAGAGAGAACGGCGACGACATCAGGTAGCGCTGATGAGCTGGTTGTTACACTGCGACGTGCTGCTTTTGTGAGGCTTTATCGTCCCGAGTTTGAAATATCGGAGGCTGTCTGGCAGCAATTACAGCAAGACGCTGCACGATGGGGAGAGGTTGTGATCAGCTCCATTCGCAGCGTGCTATACGCGATGCCGTAGTAGATAACGCGGTTGCTGAGCTTGTCGAAGGACTAAGAGTTGTAGCAAAGCAGTTCGTTGTGTGTTGAAGGCAGAGCTGGAGATCCGTACATCCTTATATTCCGATGTGGAGCCGCTCGGAGATGCTGATCTCTAAGTGGTTGCAGATTAACACGGGAATGTCGATATGTAGACTTGCTGGAGGGACTTAACGCCAGGAAACTTCACAGTTTGATAACGTACGCAACACACAAATCGCCATCTCCAGTTTCAAAGCGGTTCTCAGAGAATGCTGGACCCGGACTTGTTGACATTACTTTGGACCATGACAGAATCGTACGCAGCCCGTAGCTTCTTCGTTTTCATTCGTACTAGCATTGCACGTCATTCAATCCAGTCTCCGTTGAGACTGTAGAATAATAGTTCTAAATGACCTCACTTCAAATCAGTAAACTGCATGTATTCCGGCGCCTATCAACAGGATGTACGAAGTATTGAGACACAAGAATCTGTGCCTTGGCAATTTTTGAGCCCTTGGGCTCGTACCAAATGATCGGCATTTTGAGGTATCTGTTGTAAAATACGATCTGAACCAGTTTCTCTCTGATGAGATAGGGTACTCCGCTTCCAACTCCAACTTGTAAATATCCTCGTGAATTTCTTTGCTTCCTTTGGAAATACTCTCAGCATAAAGCACACAGATGAATGCAAACGGACTATACACAACAGCAGAATTACTTAGCACGCGATCGGCGTAAGTAGAGTTTGGAGAACGACCTCTCTTCACCTGAATAGAGTTTTGCCGGATACTTCGCTATTGCTGGACTAGGGTGGACATGAGAAATGCACCTGGCACAGAACCCCTTCGGTACAGCCAACCCTTGCCGATGGTAGAAAACTAATGCCAATCAGCATTTGCTGTAGATGATTTTTTAAACTAGATCCATGGCTGCTGCTCACTGGCAACCACTTGCCAAGAAACTCAATTCATATTGGCAATGGCAGATCTTACGCAAGAAAAGGTAGAATTCGCTTAACCATTGTTCTGTGCGCGATCGGCTACGGTGTGGACAGCATGATGCGGACAGCTTTAAGCATCACGTCGCCCCAGTGAGCAATTCCATCGTGGAGCCCCTGCAGAGCACGTTCCGAAACTTGAAATTGAGGGTGATGCAGCTTTAAGAAAGCCGCACGTCGCATTGTCACGACATATTTTTCTTCTGGATCAGCAGAGGATCGCGAACTTGCTTTCTTGTCTTGCTTCACTCTGCTCGCGGTCAGAACGATCGTCCCCGATCCGTCACGCCGGACTCTTTCCGAAGGAACGTACGGGTAAAGTTCGTCCTCATCGACACAACCAATGACAATGATACCACAAAGTTCCTCACCGAACGATGGATTGGCCTCACTCAGCATCTGAGAAAACATGAGCGTGCTCGCTTCTGTTGTAATCCCTTGGTCATCCTTGGAAATAACACGCGAGTTGGTGAGACTGCCATCAACACAGTCGTAGTCGTCCCGGACGGTTATATGGCCTAAGCGCTCCAAGATGCTGATCTCCGTGTTGGCAAAGTAGAACATGACGGCGTCATACACTTGCTGGAGCGACTTCCCCTCGGGAAACTCAGTGGTCTCGTAGCGTACACAGCAGATATCCCCCTCGTCGGTCCCAAATCGTTCGTCCGAGAATTTTGACTTCTCGGACGCATTGACTCGACTTGGTTTCATTACGAACTCGTACGCATCGCGTAGTTTCGTATCACGGATGGCTGTGAGTGTCTGTTGTCGTGTGTGCCAGTCTTTACCGAGACGAATGTGAGTGTAGAGTGGATATGTCTGCTGCTTACCCTTTTTAACATCAAGGCATAGACAAAGGTTAGTTTGAAGTCGCAGCAATTGTATAAGAAACATAAACGATAAGTACCAGTGCACGCGACGTTATAGATTGCGCCTCAGCTACTTCAAACTCCATTTTCCGTCCAATGTCGACCAGCATCGCATTTTTTTCTTGTGCTATCTGCAGAATCAGCCCCGTTGTTGCTGCTTTATCTTTCGACAGTGATCGCGTCTGAAGCACTTCTAGATCGGATTCCAGTCTGCGAATTTCTTCATGAAGAGCCTTCGCTTTCTCCTACAGACAATAGCGTCAATAGTTGGGCAACGTCGACCACGGACCCTTTCTTGCATACCCTTCGCACTGAGTACGTGCATTTGCGCTTCTTTGGCACTGTCGACCTCCCTCTTTTTAATAATAGCTGGAGGGTTGGGTTTTGTTCTCGGCATAGCGCGCAATGGTACAAATGTGTGTGGTAAACAAGTTCTAGCCCATCGTGTTGATACCGCTTAGTCGTATCTCATACCGTAAAAATCATTCAAAAAGTTTAACGCTCATTATCGAGATGTATTTTACTTCTACCGGTACAGTACTTGTACAGTGGTGCCTCCTGTTTTCACGAGCGCGGACCTCTAGATAACTTTCAGATCTAATACCTAGAAATTCCAATAATGAAGGCATGTGCTATAAGTTAACCTTATGAATTCGCAGTTTTGATAAGGCCCACACCCGCGAATACGGGGGTCATCACTGTACTATCAAGATGTGTATTGACACTGGAGGAGGAACGAAACCATCGATAATGGCTGGTTTTGATACGTTCTATTCAATTCGAAAAGCTATCTCAATTAAATCCATAGACGGTTCTCCACACAGTTTTCAGCATGACATCTCCCCAGCTCATTATTTCTTCACCAAGCATCTGAATCGCGTTGTCGGGCATTGAAAACTGTGGACGATGGATCTTCACGAATGCCGCTCGCCGCATTGTCACGCCCAAGTCACTGTCTTCCTCTTTAACACCATTGCGACTGAGTCTAGTTGATTTCACCACAATTGCAGCTGAGATGTCCTTCCGAACATGTTCGTTTGGTTTGTACGGATAGCACTCGTCGTCATCGACTGAATCAACAACCACCATCCCATAGCGACCATCTGGAGAAAGATGAGGAAGCACGAGTGTACTCGCTTCAACCGTGACGCCTGCTTCGTTCGTCGACAGAACCCTAGAGTTGTAGATCTTTCCGTCAATGCAGTCACGTTCGTCCCGAACCGTAGTGTGGCCTAAATGTTTCAAGATGCAGATCTCGTTGCTGCTGAAGTAGAGCATGATCGCATCGAACACTTGCTGAATCGATGAAACTCCTGGAAAGGTTGCAGTCTCGAGTCGGACACCGCAGAGATCTCCTTGTGCAGTCTCAAATCGTTCGTCAGAATACTGTCTGTTGTGCGAGTCCTCGACGGAAGATGTCCCCAGCATAAAACTGTGAGCATTCTTGAGTTTTTCCTCTCGAATCTGCATCAGTTGAACACGACGCTGAGTCCATTCCTTGGGAAGGAAAATGCGAGTGTAAAGTGGATGAGATTCTTGGGCACTCTGTCAAAATTTAGACAACACGAAGATGTGTTAGTCGTATCAGTATCAGCAACGAACGACATAGTGTTCAACAATACCTGACACCTCGCTAACAGAGACTGTGCCTTGGCGAATTTGAGCTGCTCGTTCTGGACTTTGTACGATAGCTGCTTATTTTCGAGTACTGCTTCTTGAAGAACGGGGTCAACCGTGATAGTTTCTTCGGGCGACAGTGACCGCGAATTCAGCACAGCAAGGTCAAACTCCAGTTCACGGACCTCATCGCGCCGCTGCTTCGCCAATTCCTGGAAAGCAAGCACAGTTGAGGTTTACAACAAAGGAAATTACTGGATCTGATAAGAACGCACTCTTCGTGCCGCGTACGTGCACCTGCGCTTAGGCTGTAGTGTTTCCATGTTCTTGTTCTCCATCTGCAATGCACTTTGGATTCTGACGCTGAATATCAACGAAGTGCTACGTGCAAACGAAGAAAGGGATGTGGTAAACACTCTTGTTCATTCGCATATTTTCGATTGATTATGGGAACTCTACCAAAGTTCTGTGAGGGTGGAATCTCAACTAATATCATCGAAATGTTAAATTGTGGGGAGATGCTGGCGGTGGTTCTTGCTGTGGCAACATCAACAAAGGATACTTCTCGTTAGATCTATCGATTGTGGTCGTTTCTGCTGGTCTAGCCACTCCCAAACGGTGAAACTTGGCTTCATTGGTTCTCCATTAATCGACTTTGGAATATCTTTGTAATATATTTATTCATGTTGGAAATCTTCGATTTGAATCAAAATTTCCAGCAACACAGTTCGTGTTCCTGTCAATCGAATATATTCGAGGCAGCATGAATATGTAGGAGGTGTCGTGCTTATATTCATTCGTTTGGGTATTGTAGTTTTTAAGCTGCACTCGAGTGAGTTGGAATTCGAATTTTGGCTGGTGCTATGATGTGATGTATATTCGATCAAAACAGGCGATCAGATGATCCTTGTGGTGTAGACACTTTCTCATCACGCACCATAGTAGACAGCGTTACGAACGCTCTTGACCAAAACGTCACCCCACCTAGCGATTCCATCGTGAAAATCTTGGCGTGCAACGTCCGAAATGACGAATACAGGGCAGTGGATCTTCAAAAAGGCCGTACACCTCATCGTGACGACTAACTCACCAGCAGCACTCGCATCTTGGGTGTCGCTGCATTTCGATGTCGATCTGTGCGCCGTTAAGACAACAGCACCTGGACCATCCATCCGTACGCGTTCTGTAGGATTGTACGGGTGCAGCGCGTCCTCATCGACACAATCGATCGCCACTACCGCGCACGGCTCACTCCCGAATCCAACGTCATTTACTCCGAATATTTGAGAGAAAAGAACTGCGTTCGCTTCAGTTGTGACCCCATATTCGTTTGTTGAAATTACGCGGTAGTTGAAAGCTGTACCTTCAATTGTGTCGTAATCTTCGCGTACCGTGACGTGGCCCAGTCGCTCGGAGATGCTGATCTCCACATTGTTGTAGAAGAACATGAGGGCGTCAAACACTTGCTGAAGTGACTCGACTCCTGGGAAGTGCACAGTCTGATTGCGCACACAACACACATCGCCATTTTCTGTTTCGAAGCGGTTCTCGGAGAACGTCGATTGCCCTTTCTTGTCGATATTTGCCCTTGCCATGACGAATTCGTACGCAGCTCGTAGCTTTGGCATCTTCATGGCTGTGATCACCTCACGACGTTTGTTCCAGTCAGCGGTAAGACAGATTCGGGTGTACAACGGATACGATTGGTGGTCGCCCTACCAAATTCAAACAAGAATTGTTGTGTAAACTTCGAGAGCAAAGACGACATACCAGGCACCGAGACATCAGCGACTGGGCTTTCGCAATGTGGAGTCCATTGGTCCGTCCACAAGAATTGAGTTTTGTCTTCTTATCCGCTGCTTGATGTAGAATTTTGTCTGCTGGTTCATTCTGCCTTTGTTCACTGGGAAGCGCTCGAGTCTGGAGAACGGCCATTTCCGACTCCAATTTGTAGACCTCCTCGCGTAGTTCTTTAGTGTATTGCTGAAAACAAGGCAGTGCATTGTACGCAGGGTCAGTATGATCAGAAGTACCTAATTTGCGTACACTATATCATACCCTGCGTTTGGCGTACGGACAGGTACACTGCTTTCGTGGCTTATATGTGCGGGGCCTTAACTTGGCCGCGTTGGACATCTCTAAAGGAGCCTTGCTCTTTAGTTGGGGGCGCACTTGTAGGGGTGAAATTGCGGCCTCCTGGCAGAAGAGATGATGCAAACTTGGGACGCACTTGAGGAGATACGCCACTACAAAGCTGCTGACGAGAACGCCCACCAGAGGTTTCAACTGATAAATCGTTTCCTTCTACCACACAAGACTTCGTTAGTTTCACGCCTATCCATTTTTATCGACATCAAGCCTTCATAGTAGATTGATTCAACGGCCGGCGAAACTCAGGAGCAGTTGTGCAATATCCTGTCTTATCTCGATGTTTTGCAGTAGTCTCAGCCCTCCAGTAAACTCACCAGCTGAGCAGCAAGTGTATGTATGTATGGTCTGGTGCCGTTCAACAGATAAACCACCTCCTAGCGAAATCGTTGGCGCCGCAGTGACTGGGCCCTGTGAGTTTTTACACTCAGTCACATCATGTGACCGAGTGTAAAAACTTCACTAGATTGACGTCGCAATGTACAGCCATCGAGGGGTGTCCACGAACGAATACGGCATCACGACCGAATCAAATGCCGTTCTGTTCTCTCAATGCGGTGAGGACAACATGGACTTGGGGGGGGGGGGGGGGGGGGGGGTCGTGCGGGGTAACGGTGATCGATAACGTTGACGAAGACTCGCTGAGTCTATACGAGGCGACGGACCGCGTGCTAATGGGCGGGTCACATGCTGTGATCTTAACTGCGAACAGATCGCCACCTACTCGCAAAGCAGGCATCGGGTGAAGCTACAGAGGTGATGGCACGCTGAGATGCGCGGCCTTTTGAAGATTCACCGCCCGACGCTCCACATTTCGTACATGTATACTGGTATATAAGTATGATCGGATCTATCTAGCTCTGCCTTTAACGCGAAATGAACTGCTACGCTACAACCCTTAGTTCCTTTGACAGGCGCTGCAACCGTGATGTATCCACTATGACATCGCGTATAGTACCGTCTTGCGGTAATTCCTGCCAGCCTCAGAGATTTTGAGCTCGAGACGGCGAAGCTTCACAAAGGCACAACCAGCTCATCAGCGCTATTTGATGCGGAAGAATTTGCCCTTTGGTCGCCGTTCTCTCTGGCATTTTTGTTTTGGAGAATCAGATCAAGTTGAAAAGTAAACCTAGTATTGAGCGGCTACTTTCAGTACAGATCGGTTGGGGCACCACCGTAGCTCGGGCTGGTAGCTCATTTTCATTTTATTTTAATATTTCACTTCTTCTTACTTTTTTTTGCTAGCCGTAGTTTAGCTGTGTGAAGTAAATAGACAAGTGAAGTAATGTTCACCAAACATTAAAAACTTTCTATCAGATCAAGCAATCAAAATCCAACAACAACGTGCAGTTCGACATTTCCTTGCGAGTTGCCGTTCAGGCGAAAATGCCGACACTACTTTTCACGTTAGTGGGCTTCGAGGATGGCATATTCGATCTAGACGTCAACGGGGATGAGACCGTAAAGGAGTTAAAGGGCGCGATCAAAGTCATCAAGCCAAACGAAATCCTGTGTGATGGAGACGATCCGCAGCTCTACTTGGCCACGGAGGGTTACGAGTGGTTGTCTGAAGACAGTGATCTAGAGAGGAAGCTACTGGACAGGGAACTTGAAACGAAGATATTCGAAGTTTACTCCATGAAGAGCTAGCGGAACCAACGACGTCTATCCTGCAGTGGATTCAGGACAAGCACATGCCGCAGTATTCGCCCCACTGACAAATTCACGTGCAGGTAAAGGTCCCAGACCAACATCTGCCCGAACCAAAATTGTGGCGGGTCAGCGTGTTGGTTCAAGATGCTTTGGACATGGAGATTTCCAGATTGTTGTATCGTTTGGTTTCGTCTGGATACTATGATCCTAAGGTATGCGCAGATGGCAAGCGCACGCTATTGTGGTATGAAGGCGCGACATTGAAAGTTCAAACAATTTTTATGAGAGGTAGGTGTGTGTTCGTTCTCCTTGCTACATTATCCTGCTTTTGGCTTGAGTTCTAACGGCTGTTCTGAAGGGAGATTGGCTTCGTTTTTGGAGAGCGAATTATGTGATGAGCAGAGCACTATTTTGTCTCCTTTCGAGGGGCTTACGATTGAGACAGAGGTGGTAGAAATGTCGAGGGAGCTTTTTGATCTACACCCCATCTCTGCCTTTAATTTTGATCCACGTGAGATCGAATTTCCACAGGGAACGATGTCTTCGTTGGTGGGTCAGACGACAGAGGAATTCAAATACCAACGGATTGAACGCCAAGACGTATTTGGGCATCTCGGCAAGTCGTTTGGTGTCCAAGGACATGTACAGGCAACGCCCGTGCTATCAAAAATTCGTTTTCGACAAAAGTAGTCGTATCACCTTATCATCAGGCATGAGTGGATGGTATTACGGCATCTCGTGCGTGATTTCAGTGATGAACATTCGTTGAGTCTGTTTCGGAGCAACCCGTTGTCGAGCACAGGTTTGAAGTATGTGCGTCAATTGATGGTTTAATTCAGTTATTCTGCAACTGATGATTACTTAAAACCACTGGCTTGTTTGTACATGTAGATGAAGCTGGTGATTCGGGCGGTCGATGCTCACCATGGCAAGCCTATTATGGAGCGCTTGAAAGAAGGAACTCAAGCATCCGCCGATGGCCTGGAAATGAGGACGTCCGTGTACGTGGAAGACCCGATTTGCTTTTGCGCGTGCATGGACTGAAAGCATGCACAGATTGCGGAGAGATGGTTGAGCTTCTTTGGCATGCAGCTCCAGCAGTAGATTAAGTTGTGGCCCACTTGCTAATATTTTTGTTGTTCTGCTTTTGCCATACACGCCTTCGTGATAAATGCGAATTGCTCTGAATAAATTGATATTGTGTTCGATTAAGATCAGGCAACTCTCACTTCAGGGTGGCGTGCTCAGAACGTCGCCTGTAGCCTGAGTTGCTATACTTCGTCTTTAATTTTGTTTGTTTGATGTCAGCATGTCGATTACGAAATCCATTGCCCTATTTGCACATATTGTAGTACTTGCGAAGTCGACAGCATTTTTTCAATACAGATGCCTTGACAGAATTTGTGCTTCGCATACACAGTTTTCGATCGAGTCGTAGCCTTTTCGCAGTTGACACGATGACTTCGCATTGTCCAGGGTGCATATAAAATATTTGTTGGATAGACTTACAAAATGAGCCACCTCCACATGGGAACAACCAGAATCTCCTTAAATTGATCATCAGAGTGCTGTGGTGTCATCGAGTTTACCAACGAATAAGGCGCCATGATGGTATTGTCCAACTTCTTCTCCAGAAGCGCAGCGCATCACGCCGCCCAGTCCTCGACGAGACAAGTACTCGTGTCCAGTCCTGTTCGCTCTAAGATACACGCATTAAAGGTTGTGATTAATGAGTAACCTCTTATAGTTTTCTCTAACAACATAAGTCTTGGGTGGCTAGCATCGCCAATTCAGCCATCAACCGCTATACCTCCACTCGTAGTCTCGTACCCTCGCCCTGCGTAGACATCGAGCAAAGCACCAAACAATCCTACCCTTGGTTTTGGAAATTATCCCTTGATTCGTGACAGACGCAAATGCAATATCACTTTTCGCGCAATAAAAAATCCATGTTACCATCGTCTACTTGCTACTGCAGCTTTACGGCGTCGTGTATACAACACTGCGGATGGTCTTCAGCATGGCGTCGCCCCACCATGCAATACCTTCATGCAGTTCCTGTAGTGCAAATGGGGACATTGGGAACTGAGGTCGATGAAGTTTCACGAACGCGGCACGTCGCATCGTCACCACCAACTCCGTCTCCTCTTCGCCTGTCATTGTCTCCGTTCCAATCTGTTTGTCTCCCTTTCGCTTCGGTTTCCTCCTACTCATCGTCAGCAGCACAGCACCCGAAACATCTTTCCTCACTCTTTCTGCCGAGTTGTACGGGTACAATTCATCTTCGTCCACGCAGTCACTCGCCATGATGGCACAAGGTCCGATGCCCAGACCCAATTCGTCCTTGCCAAACAGCTGCGGGAATGAAACTGCGTTCATTTCCGTCGTGACGCCGCAGTCTTCCGTTGACGCAATCCGCGAATTATACGCCGTGCCTTCAATGGAATCGTAGTCGTCTCGCACTGTTATATGGCCCAATCTTTCCGAGATGCTGATCTCCATATTGGTCAAGTAGAAGATCAAAGCATTGTACACTTGTTCCAAAGCCTCGACCTCTCTAAAGTGCACCGTCTCGAACCGTACACAGCATAAATCCCCTTGTGCCGACTCGAATCTCTCGTCGGACAACTGCATCTTTTCCGGCTGCGAGTGGCTACTCCTGGCCATGATGTATTCGTAAGCATTCCTCAGTTTCTCGGCGCGTATAGCTCGTAGCGTAGCCCTCCTTTCAGGCCAGTCTTTCGATAGACGTATACGCGTATACAACGGATGTGTATACTGGTCTCCCAGACACCTCGACAATAACGACTGGGCGTTGGCAACATGAAGTTGCTGATGACGCAATACGCTGGTGAGTGCGGCGTTCTCCGCCTCTCTCCGTTGCAAAATTGGGTCCGCCTTTGCGGCTTCTTCGGGCGGGAGAGAGCGCGTCTTGAGCACGGCAACTTGGCTCTCCAACTGCTCGATTTCTTGCTGTAAGGCGGACTGTTCCTCTTTCCGCAGCACGTAAGTTGCTTTCCGCTTTTTCTTGGGTTTCTGGGGCTTGGGGAAGGAGGGGGAGATGTCGGAGGGCAGGAAACTTGGCGGAGAAGAGTGCACGTCGTCAGGGGACGACGCTGTGAGAGGAGAAAGCCCCTCGAAGTGCTGGTGGTCGCCAGCCTCCATGAACATGGCGGAATGGGCTGTGTGTCGGGATGGGAAAATTGCCAACTGACGAATAAAGGTCGGCTTTCCACGGCAGATGTAAAACGTAGGCTAAAATGGAGAAAATTAGGCAAGAATGTTGATAAGTGAGTGAATCACTCGTCGATGAAGCAACCGAGTGTAGAATTAGGCCTAGGATGGGACGTTGTCCCAAGACGAGTGACTTTGATCACCTTCGTGTACTTTGCCTTCCATGGGCTGCTGACAGCTTGCTGCTATCCGATGATGATGATACTGCCTTCCGTTTGCACGCCATCCTTAATAATATTACTCATTTGAAGGGTTACTTGCTGATACTTATTAATAGAAATACTGCTTAGCACAGAGCTGTGCTGCTTTGTGCTATCTCCAACATATTCAACGCCCTCGTCCTCGTCTTCGAATTCCCTGCGGCGTCGAAATTTTCCGATACTATTATACTAATCGCAGAATACATGTAGTATATTGTCATGCGTCAACACGATGATGCTACAGCAAACTTTTTAGGACGCGTCGATGTCATCGGAGACACCATGGGGATTGCATTGAATGCAATCCATTCATTTTCAAAATTTGAACAACACTTGCGTAAAGCATTCTACGGAGTCAGTGAATCTAGATTTCGCCCCAGCCCGTGACGTTGCTTCGCAGGTCCTGCAGCGCTGTTTCTTCTTGCGAATCCATCGGCTGAAATTTGAAGTCTCAGAAGCATTCTGACATAGTGATCACTATCTCATCCTCACTTTCAGTCTCCACCTCATTCTTCTCATCGCTGCTCTCACTGCCCCCTTACTGTGCTGTCGTCTCCAGAGACATCCACAACTCAATGGAGTGGCTTCCGCGTGTTGGCGCGAGCTGTGGCGTAGCGAAATCGTGAGCAATTAAGGCTCGTCCTTCATCTGCAGTAGCGTCTCACGTCTTGCAGCCCAAGTTCGACTGAAACGAATCTTCCGACGCGTAAGCTGTTGCTGCATTTCCATACGTGACTCAGCGTTCTGTTCCTCACGATGCGTGTACGTCGCTTTCTTGTAATGGATGTTGCCGAAGGTAACACGCCGAGTTTGTTCGTTACTACACGTAAAGCATTCTTCGAACCGCTTGGATCACAATGTCGCCCCAACGAGTGAGGTTGTCTCTGAGCACCTGCAGGACGACTTCAGAGACGTCAAACTGCGGACGACAAGTCTTGACGAAGAA